>JBAMAX010002242.1:0-33234 GCA_037043745.1 Chymomyza amoena | reverse complement strand
AAAAACATCGACGTTGGCGTAGTATCGAAGTTAAAATATTAGGTTGTCAAAAAGTCTTGCGGTATTTCCGCAAGCTTGTCTTTGCAAGCGCGTAGTTCTAGTTGTATTCGTCGCATCGGTTCACGCTAGAGCTTTTTGGAAAGCTCTTTTCACGTGCTAACACGTGTTTGATTAATTGTTGTTTGCTTTTAGTCGTTCGTGAGTTATAGCGTCGCAAACATGGAGCAAAATAAAGAGAAAATACGGCATATTTTACAGTACTACTACGATAAAGGCAAAAATGCATCTCATGCTGCCAATAAAATTTGTGCAGTTTATGGACCCTATACAGTTTCCATTTCCACCGCACAACGATGGTTTCAACGTTTTCGTTCTGGTGCAGAGGTGATCGAAGATGCGCCACGGTCCGGAAGGCCTGTTGTCGAAAATTGCGATAAAATCGCTGAATTGATCGAAAGAGACCGGCATAGTAGCAGCCGTAGCATCGGCCAAGAGCTGGGCATGAGTCATCAAACCGTTATAAACCATTTGAAGAAGCTTGGATTGAAAAAGAAGCTCAATGTATGGGTGCCACACGACTTGACGCAAAAAAACATTTTTGACCGTATGGATGCATGCGAATCGCTTCTGAATCGCAACAAAATCGACCCGTTTTTGAAGCGGATGGTGACTGGCGATGAAAAGTGGGTCACTTACGACAACGTGAAGCGTAAACGGTCGTGGTCGAAAAGCGGGGAAGCTGCCCAGACGGTGGCCAAGCCTGGATTGACGGCCAGGAAGGTTCTTCTGTGTGTTTGGTGGGATTGGCAGGGAATCATCCACTATGAGCTGCTCCCCTATGGCCAAACGCTCAATTCGGACCTGTACTGCCAACAACTGGACCGCTTGAATGCAGCACTCATGCAGAAGAGGCCATCTTTGATCAACAGAGGCCGAATTGTCTTCCATCAGGACAACGCCAGGCCACACACATCTTTGGTGACGCGCCAGAAGCTCCGGGAGCTCGGATGGGAGGTGCTTTTGCATCCACCGTATAGTCCGGATCTCGCACCAAGTGATTACCACCTATTTCTGTCCATGACGAACGCGCTTGGTAATCGGAAGTTGTCCACAAGAGAGTCCTGTGAAAATTGGCTCTCCGAGTTTTTTGACAATAGGGAAGCGAGCTTCTATAAGAGGGGCATTATGAAGTTGGCATCTCGTTGGGAACTCGTCATCGAACAAAACGGCGCATATTTGACTTAAATCGCATTATTATAACCAATTTTATGAACAATTGAAAATTCAATAAAAATACCGCAAGACTTTTTTGACAACCTAATATATGGAAGCATCGATGTTGGCCAACAAATTTATTCTTAAAACAAAAATTCGTATTGTGAAAAAATTTCATGTAATTGTAAATTACCTAGTAAAATGATTAAAATCCACTCAGCAGCCCTTCTTTTGCACTCAACCAATGTACCCTAACTCAATTCATGTTTTCAGTGTGTACATAAAATATAAATAAGAACATCTAAACTGTTATAGGTGTTGTTCCAGCTAAGGGACTGTCGCCGTTTCTGTCTATGTCTGATTTTTATGTGCATATTTTGGTGTGACTACGATGCGTGTATGCATGTATTGGTGTATCTGTGTGAGAGTAACTGAATGTGTGCATGGGTGTGGGTGTGGGTGTAGGTGCGTCGCATGTTGATATCTTAGCGTACTTGTTGTTGTTTTTGTTTTTTGTTTCAGTCGTATTTTTATGTGAAACTGCCAGAGGCACTTGAAATACATTTTTGGAAGAGATTTTAATCAGATTCAACGAAATTTTGTGGCTCTTGGCATAAGTAATTGCGAATACAAATAGCTGGCTGGCTGGCTTGGTCGGCTTGGCGTATACGTAATATCAACTGCTCACAATTTGTGCGTATGAGTAATATGCACAAAAGTATCTATAAAATAAAATGAGCAACAGTTTTTTGGATTTTATTTTATTTGCTTGCACATTCACAAATAAATCTGCCTTTTTTAAGAGCTGCAAAAAATGTTCACTCCATTTGATTAAATTTGGCAAGGCATGGTCAACATTTCTGCCCTATATGTAGAATATCTCGGCAAAATTATCAGCATTGCCATGCTCCATTCTCCATTGCTGATGGCGATATAAAGCGTTTATTTTGCACACTTTTAGTTTGCCCGGCAATTCAAAGCCCAAAAACTCTACGCCCTCCCCCTCTCGTAATATATTCATCTAGGCTGCCTCTTCTCACACACCCCCCTAATGCCCTTATCGTTGTATCAATAAATTAATTCAAAAACTTTGCCATACCCTGTCTTTCTGTTCGCTATGTATCGATGTCTCTTTGCAGCCTTGTCTGGCATTTATAAAATGTTTTAAATTTGCGACAAAAAAAAGAAGAAGAAAATGTAACAAAATGCTTAAAATTCGTTTGGGGCTTATTTTTTTTTATACTCTTTATATACAAATCGATTGGAACGAATATGCTCTGTTTATGGTAATTTATGTAACACGATGTAAAAAGCTTATTCTATTACATTTAGACAAAAATCTGCTTATTGACTGGACAATATTCGAAAACTTTTGCTTTTATTTTTTTATAGGCTGTAAGGTCTGCTCAGCCGCATAATTTTTGGTCTCAATTGTTAAAGCAAATATTTAGTACAGTTGGATAATTTATAAAAAAATTTCAAATTTTGAAAATAACGCTTTCATTCCAAAAATTCCGAAATTAAATGGAAGTATTTTGTAAAATTGTTATACAAAAAAATAAGATAGCAATGAAAAAGTCACACTAAAGCACACCTTCGTGCTTTTGACGAAATATACCAAAAACTTTTAATTTTTAAAATGTGGGAGGCAACTTAATGTTACTTATAGCTTGAAAAGATGCAGCCTTTAACAGCTTTCAACCAGACTTAGAATGTGTTCAAAATGATCGTTTTTAAGTGAAACAGGCATTTACTAGGTTAGGTTCCTATCAATAAATATACAAAAAAAAATTTAGTAGAACACCATTACATTAAAAAGTCACCACCTTCATACTTTTTATCTACCCTGAAAAGCTTTTCCTTCAGTTTGTCAATAACAAAAAAATTCAAAAAATTTGAAATTAGAAAACTGAGCAATTCTCGTCGATTCGACGAACTTAGAGTATAGTAAATGCAATACAGAATTTTTTAAAAGGCAGCTTTTGACTACTTTGAAATAGAACATATTTTTGAATGAACATAGACTGTATCTTGATCTAAATTTATTAAAATAATGTTAACATTCAAGCTTAACAAAAATATTTAACTTTATAAAAATTGGTTCCAAAAACAGGTGCAGATTTTAGAAATCGCATATACGACTTATGAAGTTAAGGAAAAATTAATGCGGAAAAAATGTTGCAAGACACAATATAAATTTAAAGAGATTATTTAAAAGATGTATTTTAGTTCAAAAAACTGAATTTCACCCTTTTTTTACTTAAAAATTACTATTATGTGATAAAATTAAATATCAAATTTTTTTTTAAAAATGCGTAAAAAATTATATTTTAAAAATATTGCTCAAATTTTATGAACTAAGGAAAAAAATAATATACTAAAAATTTTGTTTTAGAAAATTGAAAATAAAAATTTTGTTGTATTACCGAATATTAATTATATATCAATTTATATTTTAAAATTGCATTATAAATCCCATTTTTAAAATGTTTGTCAATTTTTATTAAGTTTTTGTTTGGGAAAATTAAAAATAAGACTTAACAAAATATAAATAATATTTTTTTATATAAAATTCATATGGTCAATTATTTTTAGTCAGTTTTTATTTCATAACTAAAAAATAATAATAATTCCAAAAATTAACTTTTTAAATTAAAAATACTAATTTTATATTTTTTGTAAAATTTTGAAAATTGTTGTTTAAATAAATAATTAAAAATAAAGTTTTTCTCGATGCTTCAGACATTAAATATATTTATATATTTATTTAATTTTTATAAAAAATATTAAAAGATTTAATATATTCAAAGGAAATCCCATAATATATTTTTGTAATTAAAAATTAAAAAAAAAAAACATTTTTTTAATTGCAAATAAAATTTGAAAAAAAAAATTTGTTAATTTCTATTATATGAATTCAAAAAGTAAATTAAATCGTATTTAAATAAATAATAAAAAAAAGTTTTTCTCGATGCTTTAGAAATCAAATATATTTATTTATATATATTTTAATGGTTCTAAAAAAAATTGAAGAGTGAATATTATAAAAAGGAATTCCATTATTTTATTTTTTTTTAATTAAAAAATAATTGTTGAGAAATAAATTATATATCCATTTTACTTAAATGTTTATAAACAAATTAGAAGAGTTAATATACAAATAAATGTTTTTCTAAAGTTTTTGTTTGAAAAAATTTAAAATAAGAATTAACTCTAATTGGCAAAACATAAATGATATTTTTTAAAAAAATTGCTAATTTCAAAAAATTTTCGTCAGTTTTTATTTTATAATTAAAAAAAACATAATTCCATAATTTCACTTTTTAATTAAAAAAAAAAATGTTTGCATATTTCTATGATTTTTATAATAAATTTTCGAAGAATTTTTTTTTTATTAAAAAGGAATCCCATCCTTTTAATTTTTTTAATCAAGAAAAATTCTACCAAAATTTTTTTTTAATTGCAAATAAAATCGTAGTTTAAATAAATACTATAATTTAAAATAAAGTTTTTCTCAACGCTCAAGAATATGTACATTAATTTTTATAAATAAAAATTTGGAAGAGTTGATATATGGAAGATATATGTTAGCATATGTCATAATATGGAAAATACGCTGTAATAGGGTTCTTTATAGAGTAATTAGACTGCAATAAGAATTGAAAAAGATTTTCAAGATTAGTTTTTAACCCAAAAAAAAACTATATTTTCTTTAAGCCGCTGATTTAGATCTTTTTTTTTTTTTGTAGTGCGTATTCGAATTGAGCGGCATATAATTCATAAGTAAAGTGTAAAGACCATTTTTTTATGGGGTGTTAAATAATTGAAAACTGATTCGGGGGGATTAGAATCCAAAACTAAAAGTTTTTATATTTTAGTATATCTGAATCTACATGCCAATTTCTCAGTTAGGCATATCGAAAGTTTTGGGTGTAGCTAGGCGCATTTTCATCATGAATCCGACCCTGATTTTGCTAATGTGCTGTGGGCGCATCTAGGCCCAGCTACCAACTAGATTTAATCCTGACTTACTTAATTTTTTTATTTTAATATACCTTTTTCAAAATTTAAGCCCTCTTGAATTTTTCATCGCAGTTACTCCCAGCTATGCCCTACTTCCTTCCCCGACTACAATCCCACCAAAATTACAGTGTAATCCATATTCGCCTAATCCCAAAATTTTAGCATTACCACTGCTGGTATTTTTTTTTTTTTGTTACTATGTATTTTATTTTTTTCCAGCCATGTTTTACAAAGTATCTTTGTATCTATAAGTTTGTTAGCGTTGTCGTTGTCGTTGTTGTTGTCGTTGCATGTAATTTGGTTTTTGGGCTGTTGGGCTCGGAGTTGGCAATATTCGCAGCCGAGTGTTCCATACTAGGTGCCGTACAGGAGTACGTACTCCTCATAGTAGTAGTTGTTGCCCGCTGCCAGTTGCCGGTTGTCGTCTGCCGCATTTAACGGACCCGGCGCTACCTGCCCCTGGGCCGCAAGTTACTTGGACTGTGTGCAGCACTCACTACCTTACCCAAGTGCCACATTGCCGGTCCGACTGTCTAGCTGGTTTTTGGCGTACATATTTTGTCGGTATTGAATTGGTTTCATGCTCATGCATTTTATATGAAATTGTCTGCATGTCTGTCTGACTTTTGGTTTGGCAGTAGAACCATCCAGAGCTCCACCAGCAGCCGTATCGGCAATGACTTTGTTCCTCTTTTTTACACAATTTTGGAGTGCTTTCGGCACTAGGCAGCAATTGATGGTTGCCTCAATGGGTCTTTCATTTATTTCTTAGCTGGTTTTTTTTTTTTGAGATATTTGTAACAGAAATTTAAGTTGCTTAATTTTGGTAGCTGCAACTTTTTGGGCCAAAATCAAGCCGTTTTTTTTTAGAATTCTTTTTTGGCACTAGCTGCAATTAGTAGGTAACATTTTGTGTGGGGGGAGTGTGGGAGCTGTGGGGCACTGCAGGTGTTTGTCTGCAGCAGTCTTCTGCGCTTATCTTTATTACAACGAAAAATGCCAAAAGAAAGAAGACAACTAAAAAGGAAGAAGCAGCGCAGCGCAACGAAGTAGTGTGCAAAAGAAGAGAGAAGTAGAAGAATTTTAATCCATGGTTTTTTAATGCGGGCGATAAAGTTTTAGTACAATTGTCGTGTGCGGCATAGCGTTTGGGGCATTAACTTTTGATTGTATTTCCACAGTTCCATAGATACTTAGATACTTACTACTGTATCTGTATCAGTATCTATGTGTTTTTGTGCGCTTAAGTGGGCGTGCTTTTTTTTTTTGCAGGGTTTTGTCAGTCCATCAGCTTGAATGGCTGTCATTCAGGTGCTTGAGTCAGTCAGTCCCCTTTATGCTATTTATTCAAACCCCTCCAATCTTTTCTATAACATTTAATTATGTAATGTAGGCGTAGAACCCCAAAAGCTTTTGACGTTTAATGTTTTAATTAAATGTTTTATTAGCATGCTACATCTAGACCCGTGTCAGTGAGGTATGCACATACATACATATTTATTTGCTACTAGTATATGTACTTGTCTGACACGCCCCTTTGCGTTTGCTGCTACTTGAATATATGCGGGTCTTATATGGGGGCAAATATATGTATCTATATGTATATTATGTGGCATGCATCTGTGTTGTATGTACAAGTAGATCTTGTTTATGAGCTTTTAATGTGCGTCTTGTGTGAGGCAGCAATTTTTGCAATTACTTTTTTAATGGCTTAATTGTGGCAACAATATTGCTTAAAAATGTGGCAAAAATGTGTTTAAAAACGGTTCATTAGTATTAAAACGATTGGAAATGATAAAATTTTGTTTAAATCAAGCAGATTGGCTGTTTAGGATTGACCCAAACGCTTTAAACTTTGATAATTTTTACTCTTTTCTGCTGCCTCCAATCCTCTTATATAATTGGTCCGGACTTCCTTAGGTTAGGTAAGGTTAGGTTAGGGCGGCAGTTGGGACCGACGTCCCAACTCACTTAGGTCAAGGATAGGCCCTTTGTGATACCGCTAGTGAGCCAATTCACCAATTTACCCACTTGATGGGTCCCCTACGAAAGTTGAGGAAGCCATCCGGCTGCCTGAATGAACCTTAAAAGGCACTTAGGACTCTGTTCAGAGAGCTGAGATAGATCATTTACAAAATATAACTGTAGGAACCTAAATCTTTTTCTGCCCAGTCTTGGGCAGTGACAGAAAAAGTGTTCCACCGTCTCTAGCTCCTCTTCATCGCCACAGCTTCTACAGAAATCGTGGTGGGGAGCATTCAAACGGGATGCGTGGTTTCCTACCAACCAGTGTCCCGTAATGGCACGAATGACAGATGAGCACTGGGCTCTATTCAGACAGCAAAGTTTTTTGGTTCTTTTACTGCAGTATGTCGGCCAGGTTTGCCGCGAGATTCTACACGTGTTCGATGTCCGATTCCACGTTTTATTTGCACAGAGAGCGAAAAAGTTTCGTATTCTCAGTTTACAGCTGGCCATGGGTATACCCAGGCCCTCCTTATCTTGAAGGACGATGCTGGTAGTCCCTTTTCAAGCCAGTTCATCCGCAATGCAATTTCCCTCAAAGTCCCTGTGTCCTGGAACCCATATCAGGTGAATTGAAAGCTGCTCAGCCATCTCTCCTAGAGACAAGCGGCAGTCATTCACTGACTTCATACACGAAGTCATCGAGACTAGAGACTTAATAGCCGCTTGGCTGTCCGAATATATACAGATATTCTTATCTTGGACTTGTAGGCTTTTTATTGTTGTTAAAGCCTCCCGGATTGCTGTGAAAGACACTGCAGTGGTCCGGGAGCCTAAAAGCAATTCTAATGTCGAAATCCTCGACGTAGACCCCTCCCCCTACACAGTCGTCTAGCTTGGAACCGTCCGTGTATACCTTTATCGAGCCTGCTGGGCCTGGTACCCCAGTATTCCACTCCTCTCTGGTTGGAATATAGGCTCTGAAGTTGGTTGTGAAATGTTCCTGCGGTATGCAGTAGTCTGTACTTTCAGGGATAAGTACCCACTTATCCCCCCGGACTTCCTTAAGTATTTCTTGTATTTTCCAAAAATTTTGTTTGTACAACATTCAGGTAAAAAGAATCTTGCTAATTTAATTTTAAAGCCCTTGGGTTGAACATAAACAAGATTATGAAGAATGCAGTAATAAATTAAGTTCAGATCTTCAAATCAGTGTTTGGAAGTACTTTATTAACCCTTTCAGTCATTGCGTCCAATATGTTGGACATTTTTATTTTCTCGATATTTCGGAATTGTATAAACAGTTGATAGATTTATGTATCCCGGGATATTTACTCTAATTCAACATTTTTTCGTAATACAATCGTAAAAAGCTTTCAAATTCGTAAACAACGAACCGAAATTAGCTAACATACAAGTTTTCCGATTTTAATCCCTATCGGCTGAATTAAACGACTGAAAAGATGAGGTTGTCTGAGGTTGCCAGATTGTCAGACAGACATACTGGGGCATTACGCGCTTCATTCTCTGAGAGATTCGTCTTAACAGAAGCTGAAACGAATTCTAATATTATTTTTAACCTAATTAAAGACAGTTTCTTCTATACAAAACATCTGGACTTTTGAGAATTTATCTGTATTAACATTTTTAACTGCTTTTTGCCAGGAACAGCTCTACAAAAAATTGTTGGAAGGAACAAAATGGTAAAATATATCTGAACAGATTTGATTTCAATGACGTACTGGAGCCTTATACGATCTACCTTTTAAAAATGCTTTGGGGTTCAGAACCATGCACCCATTTTGGAGAGCCCAAAACTTATAAGAAGTCGTATCTTATCTGGTTCTTGGATAATATCCAAATTATCTCGTATTATGGGATTTTTTGGTGGTTATCCATAACCCATGTGTGAAGAAGTTTTTTGAACTTGGATTCGGCTGCTCTAAATCCATAAGGGATGCCTCTGTCACCACCACAAGAACTTCGTTGTATCGCAACATCGAAGTATCAAAGTTAAAAAATATCGAAAGCATCGATGCTGGCCAACATCGCCCTTGCGCCCATATTAGAGCCCAAATTACTTTTAGCCATACGATAATAAATATATAACGTTTGTCAACAATATCAATTTGGACAATATAGAACTGTTCGATGTTGGGAACACCCTCCAGTGTTCCACGCAATTGGAACTAAAATTAATCAAAATAAGGCTTAAGGCTCTGCTCTCATTTAAATTGACTATATCTCCCATTTACTACCTTTAAGCAGTCAAAAACGGACAATAGATCTGGATCCATTGGAAGCATTAATTTCCGCCTGTCATAAGAATATTAAGGAGTGCATTGGAACTTGGAACTGAAACACTCTTTTAAGATAGCACGAATAAAACACTCAACAAAAATAACTAAGCTAAATTTATATTTTTTAATATTGGCAATCAGCCTATTAAAATTAATGCTATAGTCCCATAATAATAACTTAGTTAATCGCTACGTAATATTATGGTATTATATCTAATATTAAAAATGAGTTGCAGGTTTGGGATTTTGTACAAAATTTTTCGATTTTTTAGATCGGAAGGGTGTAATCTTGTCATTCTTTGCCGTGGTGTATGACCTGCAAGAAAACTGGCTAGCGAATTTGGATGTATTTCCAATCTGCTTTTATATCTTTCGCTAATATTATTAATGCTGTCCTCTATAAAATCTTTTTTAAGGTCTTTGGGTAAATTCTTATTCGTAAAAGAGTATCTCACTGTAGAATTTTTTAAGAAATTGAAATCTATGTTTAGGTCATTATGTATATCCATATTCTTAAAACAAATTAATTTCACACTAGAATTTTTAAAGAATTTCGTTTCAATCTCAGCATACCCATTAAATATCCTGACAATAAGAGCAAAATTCTCTTTAAAAGCGCTTCTTCTTAAAAATATTCTCAGATGACGAATTTTTGTCTTAGAATCTAAAATCAAGGAAACTCTTTCTAAAACTCATTCTAAAATGAAAAATTTCTCAAATAAAGGATTTTTTGTTTAAATACCTAGCACCTTGAGACAGTGGCGAAGCGAGAGCGTTGAATGTGGGGGGTGACAAATAACCGATTCTGAATTTTTATTTCTCGAATATTGCGTGAAATGTCCGAGATTTGCCAACTGATGGATGTTTGGGGGGGTGTCTCACCCCCACACCCTCACCTCGCTAAGCCCCTGCCTTGAGAGCATAAAAAGTATCTAAAAATTCTCAAATTATACATTTTCTCGTACAAGCTTACAATCAAGCGCAATTGTACTAAAAATCATTCATTACTTTCCCAAATGGAGAGTTTTTGCTTAGAAAAAAACCTTGGAATAAGATTATCATCGTCAACAATACCAAAATCTCTTCTGATGTAATTTCGTCAAAGAATGAAAAATCGAACGAAGAATGTGCTTCCCATTTTGGGGCATAAAATTTTTAATTTTTCAGTCACTACATTTCCTTCAACTTAAAAAAAGGGAAATGTTTTTCAAATTCCGGATGCTCTATAAATTTTAAATTTTTACTCAGTGAACTTACTCTTAGTTACAATTTTCAAGTCTCTTGACTTTAAGTGAATTTTTTTTAGCATTAAAATTTTTTTTAAAAGAATTATTTTAAGAAAACAAAAATCGTTTCTACTCAAATAAAAAATCAAATATATAAGACAGTTTTTAAAAAAATTTACATGTTTGACAGTAAAAATTGTTAAATTATTACTTTTTTCAATTCATATAAAATGTATACTTGTATACGAAGAAGATATTGAAGAGGTAAATCTGACACCCTGACAACGGGATGAGAATCCTTCTAGCACGACAATCTCAGGAGAAGGGCTATAGATAGATCTGCGGTATCACAACGGGCCGGTTTAGGCCTAAGTGTGCTAACTTTTCAAGCCTTCAGCCGCCCTTACCTAACCTAACCTATACTCAAGGAACTTTTGACCTAAGTCACCATCTTTTAAGGGCTTCTTATATGAGTTTTTCGTTTTTCCTTTAAAACTTTTGACCTGAGTCACAATCTTTTAAGCGCTTCTTTTATGATTTTTTGTTTTTCTATTCAAATGTATGATCGAAATTTAAGTATGTTAACACATCTTGTTTTTAGCCGGTGAAAATAAGAAGCTTTAGAGTTTGTCGAGCTCTTCTTACTATTAGTTGTGCTCTACGCTCCACCCCAAACGAAACACTAGATGCTATATGAAATCTCCTACCACTGAACAAGGTGGGGAAACAACGAGCCATTCTATCAGCTTTACGCATGAGAGAGGCGAAAAAATGGAATGACCAAGACTTTGGTTATGCAAAGATTCTTAAGGGGAACCCACTTATTCCCGAAAGCACGGACTACTGCATACTTCTGGAAAATTTCAAAGCCAAATTTAGAGCATACATTCCAACCAGAAAGGAGTAGAATACAGGTGTACCAGGCGCAGCGTGCTCGATAAAGGTATACACGGACGGTTCCTTCAGCTTAAAGAGTTGACTTCTAGTTACAAAAAACTGGTGGTTATAACACCACGAATTTTCGAAAACCGCTGGATTTTTTTTTGGATTTTTAATAAATTTTAGGCCAGTTAAATCGCTTAACGCCAGCTTTAGATGATGCCTTAAATATATTTTTCTCCTTATATCTTTTGAGTTCCCTCTGCAAGTAATCAACAAATGTGCTATCTACACATATATCTAGATCGATTTTATATCAAAGTATATAACATATATACTTTTCCTTTAAATTCAACATAGCTAGCTCTCTGTATTTTCGCACAATCAAATCCAAGGCAAAGCTTCATTTTGGCTTTTCAAGACCAATTGCTTGAAATCTTTGCTCCGAAATAAGCCATAAAAATGTAAGACACGAACACAAATTCATTCTTATGGTTATGTATCTGAGTGTAAGTATATATAGTTAGTTACATATATATATATATTTATATGTATGTTGTACTAGCGTTCTAATGATTAGCTCTAAAAATCTTATAGCTTACCATTTGCTTGTGGCTTTTTTGGCACTATTGGCCGGCCGCTGGCGTTAAAGCTCATTGCTCACGACATCGTATTGTGTATTCACACGCTCATTGACAAAATTTTTTAGCCTTAACTTGGCTTTACTTTTTGTTACTTTTAATTATTTAATTTTTTTGCTTTTTCTCTTTTTTGCTTTTATTTTGTTTTGTGTTGTTTCGCGTGGCCATAAAAAAAAAAGCAAGAGAAAAAAAACGCCATTTAAAGGCAGCGTAAAGCCAAACAAGTCAGCAGCAGCAACAAACATTGCGATAATTTACGACTTCGCGTTGAAGATTAAACATAGAAGCTGTGTGTGTGTAGTTGTGTGTGCGGCACAGCTGTATGTATGTATGTGTGTCTCTATGTATGTAGCTTATGTACATATGTGCAAAAAATGCTGTTGGATGTGGCAAGTAATGCTTAAACTTTAATTGCAGCTGCTTTTCAGCGCAGTGAAGCATGTGTGCAAGATGGCCGCTAGGAAGATGGCTACCACATCCGGTTAATGGCGACCACAAAAAAAAAAATCTGACAGCCATGCTTATAAATGCAGACAGTAAATGTATGCGTGTGCATATGTCTGCGTGTGTGCGTTTGTATCTGTCTGGTTGCGATTTTTTTTATTGACTGAGCGACTGTCTGACTGTCTGCCTGACTGCTTGAAGTGTTGGCTGTTAACTTTATTTTATTTTAGCTAATTTTAAGCTGTTAGTCTTTTATTTTTTTTTTTTTTATAATATTTGCATGTGTTTTATTTTTAATTTTTTGTTTTCAGACAGGCGTCGGCTTTTGCTGGCAATGTTTTGTTGTTTTTTTTTTTTAATGTCACTTAAACACTGTGTATTTGTATATATTTTTTTCTATTGCGCGTGTTTGTTGTTTAAATTTTTGTTGTTGATTTTTTTTATTATTTTTTTTTTGCACTGTAAATTCTACTTTGTCTGTATGGTAAACACTACAAAAGGTATGCGTAGTGTCTGTGTGTGCGTTGAAAACTCAACAAATGCGCTGTAGGTTTAGTTTTGAGATATTTTGAGTAAAGCCGGCAACGCGGCACAGACCAGCACCAGACAAGACGCGTAGCACGAATGAATAAAGTTTGCGAGCGAGCGTCGCAGCGTAGCGTCGGTTGTCGTGCGGCGTAGACTTCGTGTCGACACGAGCGCCACACGACGTTTTGGCATAACGAGACATAACGAAACGAGCCGAAGTTGTGTGTGGGCTGCATGGAGAGCGCACTCCAGCTGCGACGCTCTTTCGGCTGCGCCAATTTGTTGTCTCTGTGTGTGTGTGTGTGTGTGGGTTTGCGTTGTTTGCTGGAGCGCGTGTAGGTCGTCTAGAGGCCGTTTGGCTGACTTCATTTTATGTGGCGCTCTTAGCTTGGCGCTCTTAGTTTTTATGCTCTTTGGTTTATGGCAAATTCTTTGCCTGCTAAAACTGCAAATCAAAGTCGAGGTCGTTGTACGAATGAAAGAATGTCGGCATGTGCTTGCCCCTCTTGTTGTTTTTGTTGTTGTTGTTGTGTTTGCTGCTGCTGCTGCTGCTGATCCGCCATTGTTGTAGTTGTAACTGTGCTAGCAGTCGGCTGTTACTTGCCGAGCCCCAAAACACTCCCACCTAACCCGCTGCCCCTTAAGCACTCATGCTGCGTCTTTGCATTATGCTGCTTTTATCTAACTTTTGTTGTCTGTGTGTGTTTGTTGCAGTGGTAGCAGCTTTTTAGCGAGGTTTTTGGTATTAATAATGTAATTTGTTTTATAACTCAAATTAAGGAATTGCTTAAATTTCTACGTCAGCTTAAATATTATTTTAAAACAAAATCAAATTTTTCAGTTTTTTTTGTTTGCTTGTCGTATACGTAATATAAAGCTAAGCATAGAAAAGAGTATAAAACAATTATTAATTAAGAAAAATCTTATATAATTATATTTTTTTTTCAAGAATATTTATAAAACGTGTCACTAGCCAGCTATGGCCTAACTTTTTGAGCTGATAAAATTGAGGAAAAGCTTTTTGGCTTTGAAAATCTGTGAATAACTCTGTTTCGAAAGCGTCTCAAGTTAAAGTTTGATCCATTTTGAGTTTTTGATTAGACTTTCCTTAGAAAAATGGGCAAATTTTTTATAAGAGAATGAGTTTGGGAATCCTCATAAGTGTAAATTTGAATTTCTCATTCTTATATTTTCGTTAAGAATATCGTCAAGCAATCTTTTTTAAATTTAATATTATATTGTAGAATATTATAGAGGACTTTACGCTCACAGAGCCATTTACATTTTTAACTTTATACTTTCCGTAAAAAAAATTGTCATAGAATCTTAACCAATTCTTTTTTTGTGTAAAAGTACCCATAAATTCAAATTAAAGTAGTTTAACAATTCTCTTCTTTTTTTTTTTTGTTATAATGTAAGAAACAATCCTTTAAAAGCCTAATTTTTTTTATTAGAGAGAGAATTTTGGATTCCACTTAAGATAACCTATTATGAAACTTCGGAGTTGTGTAAGCTGTATAAAATTCCTCTGAAGTTCAAATTTAAGATACGATTAGATTAACATTTCTTTGTTTTTAGTTCTATTGTAAGAACAACAATCCCCTAAAAGCTTAGATTTTTCATTAAACTTTGGATTCCACTCCAGATAAAAATTATGAAACTCGGAGTTGTTAAGGCTGTATAAAATTTAAGATTCGATTAGATTAACATTCCTTTTTTTTTTTTTTGTTCTATTGTAATAATAACAAGCCTTCAAAAACTTAATTTTTTTAATATATAGGGAATGTGGGAATCTGCTCAAGATAATCTATTTTAAAAATTTCGGAGTTGTTAAAGCTATACAAAATTCCTCTGAAGTTCAAATTTAAGATTCGATTAGATTAACATTTCTTTTTTTTTTTGTTCTATTGTAAGAAAAACAAGCCTTCAAAAGCTTATTTTTTTTTAATAGATGGGGAATTTTTGAATTCGATCAAAATAATCTATTTTGAAATTTCGGTGCTGTTAAAGCTGTATAAAATTCCCCATAAATTCAAATTTAAGATTCAATTAGATTAACATTTCTTTTTTTTAGTTCTATTATAAGAATAACCAGCCTTCAAAAACTTTGTTTTTTTATTAGAAAGAGAATTTTGGAATTCGCTCAAGATAATCTATTTAGAGATTTTAAGAATTTTTTTTTTTTTTTATTTCTCTACATAATCTCCTCCAAGGCTGATACATTTCTCATTGCGGTGTTCTAGTCTAGTAATGCCATCTCTATAGACTGATTCGTCAAGCTCCTCAAAATACCCATTTAAAGCTTCGATTACTTCTTCATTGTCTGCATCTCTTACCGCCAAGTCATTTTTGAGGCTAGGAAACAGATAATAGTCACTCGGGGCTAGGTCTGGAGAGTAGGGAGGGTGCGGCATCAATTCAAACTTCAGATCGTTGATTTTAGCCATCGCAACGATTGACTTGTGCGCTGGTGCGTTATCGTGACGAAACAAGATTCTTTTCTTCGCCAGATGAGGTCGTTTAATTTTCACCTCGTGGCTCAAACGTTGCAATAAGTCTGCGTAGTATTGACCAGTGATAGTTTTACCCTTTTTAAGGTAATCAATGTATATAATACCTCTTGCATCCCAAAAAACAGTAGCCATAACCTTGTTCGCTGAAAAAATTGTTTTTGCCTTCTTTGGAGTTGGTTCCCCTGGTCCAATCCACTGTTTAGACTGTTCTTTGGTTTCAGGAGTGTAGTGGTGGACCCAAGTTTCGTCAGCGGTTATGAATCGACGCAAAAATTCGCTTGGATTACGCTTATACAACGTCAAATTGGCGGTAGAAATGTTTTTTAGCTTTTCCATTTTCAAGAAAAACACAGAAGCGTCTTGTTCAGTGTGCTCTCAAATCTAAACCAACATGACGATAGGGCTGAAACTATAGCTACAAGCTATCTAAGGATGGTACTATAGAACGCCACCTCAAGGTAGGCCTAGTGGCGCCATCTCTTGGTCAGTCCGGAAACTTATCAATCCACCCTCGTAAAAATCAAAAAAGGGGTAAAGTTGGACACCAAATAAATATTTGATAACTGCTTCCAAAAGTTCGTGTTTATTTGCAACTTTACTTGCAGCCTTTGAACCCCTTTTAGTGACTCTCCTCAAGCTACACCACTGCTTTGTATCTATGTTTGCCATGCTTCAACTTGGCTTTCTTTTGAATAATGTTGCTTCATGCTTTCTGCAGTCTTGTTCTTCATCTTGTGCCGCCTTGCAACATGCAGCGACGTCTACTAGTCAAATGCTGTTACCTTTATGCCAAGTCTCAGCTAACTACCCCTGTGCCAACTACCCCCTCTCAGACCAAAAACACACAACATCTCAGTTACTAGAAAAATTTAATTCAGTTACAAAGCTTGTTGCCCATTTTACTTATTTTTTACATTTTTTAAAACATTTTTTTTATTTTTATTTATTTTTTATTGTTGCTGTCGTTTATTTGTGAGCCGCTTTGTTGTTTGTTAAAAAATAAAAACTCGTTATAAGTAGAAATTCTTTTTCTTTTTCTCTTAATTTTTCGTGTGCCTGTTTTATTTGGCTAGTTCACCTGCCTCCGCCTCCTCCTCCCCTCCTGCTCCGAACCAACCGCAAACATTTCTCATTTCATTTTTTAGCACTTTTTTTTCACCCACTTTGCTTTATTATGATTTTTAGACTTCGTATTATTTCTTTTCTTTTCTCCTCTTTTTTGTTTAAGGGGGCCCCATAACAAATGTGAGAACTCGCCTCGTAGCCAAAATGTGATAGTTAGTCGGCTAAAATGCTTAGATGTGGCTATATTTTATTATACCTCTTTTTTCTACAGCTTTATAGCATTTTGCTGCTCCAGTGACTGCTGCCCGGGGAACCGCCCCCTAAAAAATATAGCGCGAAAACTCAATTATAGGCCAGTTTGCAGGCTAATTTGCTTATCAGCGTATGCAATCGTGGGGCACGGGCAGCGGGGGCGCCACAAAATGAGCCGCTAAATGAAATTGTCATTTGACTCACTGATAAGCGCTGCGCTCTAAATACACACACACATACACATATAAAAATATGTATCTGTGTCTTTGGTGTTCGTGTCTGTCTGGCGATAAGATAAGATCAATGGTTTCAACGTTTTGCACATTTTCAGTCCCCAACTCACGTGTAAACTTGAAACCGGCACAAAACTGCATATCATCCTACACGACATGGACGACATGGACTATTTGCCACAAGTAACAATGTCAAAGTATAAGAGAAATATAGAATGATTAGGCTAAATCCCCCAAGATTATTGGTCATTCCTTTTTTTTCAAGCAGCATACTCAGCAAATTTTCGCTGCCAACTTTTAATGAGTTTGAGTTAAAGTTTTCGTGATTCCCCTTAATGTTTATGCAAATGCGAATTTTTCGCAAAAATTTTATAGCTTTTAGAAACTTTGCAAAAAATTCTATGAAATTGAATGTAATTGAATGTTTGCATTAATTCTACTACTAAGCAATGGAGTTTATATAAACAAGATTCTTGGATATACATTTTTTTTTGTAATTTCTCATTTATAGATTTATATTATTCCTAACATAAAGAGATAGAGGCCCAAAGCCCAACTAAGTTACACTAATATGGTACATACTTCTTATTTAACTAGCCAGGTCAAGCCTACATTTTTTTTACGGCCTGCCCTCTTTGTCCCCTCTATATTTTCTAGATTTTCAAAAATACTGCTTTATTATGTACGTAAGAAATGTGAAAAATAAAAATATCTTTCATTTGACACCAAACATCACTATAGTCAGATCAAGGTTTTCGGAGATAATATAATTTAATATTTTATAGGCGGCATTTTAAACGGGCTCAGTGCCTGAATTTTTAGAGTGTTGATCAGAAAGTCAAATAAAGCGGCTTAAAAAATGTCAAGTTTCGATTCTCTGTCAAGGCAATACTTTTATATAAAATTGTATTTTATATTTCTCGGACAAATATATTATTATGGATTGACTAGTTTTATATAGTTACCTTGTTTAAAAAAAATTGTATTTAAAAAGTATTGTTGTATAAAGGAAACTATTGGGAAATTCCAAGGAAAGAGCCGAAAGCGACTTTGCTTGGAAGCAGAATATTGGTTCTTTCTTAACCCTAAATAATTTTGAAGCGCTATATTTTCTAGAATTTTATAGATACAGCTTTAAAGCGTATGCGTAAAATGTGTAAAATAAAAATATCTTTCGCTTGGTACTAAACATTACTATAGTCGGACCAGGGTCATCGGAGATAATAGAAATATAATATTTTATAGGCGGTATTTTTAATAGCCTGAGTGCCGGAATCTTTAGAATGTGGCTCTCAAAGCTTAATAACTTAGCTTTAAATGACCAATATTCGATTTTCAGTTATGGTAATCCACTTAGATAAAATTTCATTTTATTTTACTCGGATATGTTCTTACACAAAATTATATTATTATAGATCGACTAGGACCATTTAAAATTAAATAATCAGTTTTATATAGTTGCTTTTTATGAAAAGAAAGAATTGTTTTATGAAATATACTATTAGGAGCTCTTTCCTATTGCGACTTTGCTTGGAAGCAGAATATTGGTTCTTTCTTTTCCCTAAATAATTTTAAAGCGCTATATTTTCTAGTATTTCTTAGATACAGCTTTAGTGCATATGCGTGAAATCTGTTAAATAAAAATATCTTTTGTGTGGTGCTAAACATCTCTATTGTCAGACCAAGGCTTTCGGAGATAATAGAAAAATAATATTTTATAGGCGGTATTTTGAATGGGCTCAATGCCGGAATCTTTAGACTGTGGCTCCCAAAGCTTAATATCGCTTCTTTAAGAGACCAATTTTCGATTCTCGGTTAAGACAATCCTTTTAGAAAGTATTTTATTTTACATATCTCGGAATTGTTCTTACGCACAAATATATTATTATGGATTGACTAAGACAATTTGAAAATTGATTTAAAATAAAGTATTGTTTTATGAAAAATACCATTAGAAGTTTTTTTCTATGCTGATTTAGCTTGGAAGCAGAATATTGGTTCTTTCCTTACCCTAAATAATTTTAAAGCGCTATATTTTCGAGAATTTTATAAATACAGCTTCAATGCGTATGGGAGAGATATGGGAAATAACAAAATCTTTCGTTTGGTATTAAACATCACTATAGTCGAACCGAGGTTATCGGAGATAATCGAAATATAATATTTTATAGGCGTTATTTTTAAAGGCCTCAGTAATTTTTAGGGTGTGGCTCTCAAAGCTAAATAACGCGGCATCAAGACGGTACAGCTTCGATTCTCAGTCAAAGCAATCCTTTTAGATCAAATTTTATTTTATATTTGACGGAATTGCAATAAATATATATTTTTTGGATTGACTAAGACAATTTGAGCCATAATAATCAGTTTTATTAGATAGCTACTTAATATAAAAAATATGTACTAAAAAAAAATTATTGTTTTATGAACGATACTATGGCGAACTTCCCTATATTAAATTTGCTTGCGAGCAGAATTAATTCGTTCATAAAAAGATCATGAAAGCAGTGTAATTGAAAAACATTTCTCATTTAAAAAGCTCTTTGTAGCGAAATTTTATCTACGAAGGTTCTATAAAACTCTATAAATTATTTTAAAATATTTTAAGAATTAATTAAAGAGCTATGTTACGTCAAAAAAATACAAAATCTAAAATTCTTGCACAAATAGAAAACATATTTTCGAAAAGCTTTTAAGGATTTGGTAAAGAGAAACAGTTTATTTGCTTTTAATAAGCCTCAAGTCTAAAATCTTTAAAAAGTTGGGGCATATTTTAAAGCATCTTTAGAAGCTTAGTAAAAAAAGGTAACTTCCTATTCTGATAACTTCTGAAAAAGAAATGTATAAAACACAGTCTGAAAAATTAGCTGTTTTTTCTGTACCAATATTTATAAAGCTTCTAAATTTCTCATAAACGCTTTCTTTTAAGCTCATAAAACTCAAAACTACTATTTGATCTCTAACCATAATTTTTATTTGTTTTTTTTTTCTTAATGACGTCATATAACTCCTGAACACAAAAATGTCTTCTGTTATGAAGACATCACATAACTTTTGATGAAAACCAATCTCTAAACCGAAATTCTTAGCATAATTTCGCGTTGTTTTTGAGCCATTTTTGTCTATCCTGTTCGGGGAATACATTGATATCGGAGACCAGGAGACCTTAGAAGTATTTCGCGGTTCTATTTTAATGTTTTAGATTCAATTCCTTTCAAATACAATCAAAGCTGTGCATATGTTAACTCTAGGAACTTCTAGAGTTAAATTTAAATTTAAGAAATATTTTAAACATAATAAATTTTCGAAAAAAAAAAGACAATTTGAATTAGTTCATTTTTTGAAAGGAAATTAATTCGCACCGTTCTGACGACTATATAAAATCAATGTTATAACAAAATGTCGAACGGCCCCGATTAAACATCATTTTGAACTAATGAAAGAACTAGTTCCAATCCGTAAGTCTATATATCATTGATATCTTTGGAATTCGAGTTATTTTGCAGAAATGACCTTGGGTCATATGGGATAATACGATTTAGAATAATATATATATTTAATTCCCTAATTGACGGAGCAATGAGAGCTTTATTAATAGTTGTTCGAAGAGAATTCAATTTAGAATTATTTCATTAAAATAATAATCTGACTCTCAAAACTTGATATCCAAAGTCTAGTTTATCATTATGGAACCTAGCTGAAGAAGCTTTATTAATTTAGCAAGAAAGAGCCATCTTCATAGTTCCGATTTTGTCCTAAAAAAGCCCCTCTTGAACTAATTATATTATATATAAATATTCAAATTTCTGAAAAAGTTTTAAATTTTAATATTGTAAAAATATGAGCAAGATGAAACTAGTAAGCATAAAATTTGTATCTTTTGCAAAACTTTTCAATATGAACTCTCCTCAAAATGAGTCTGAACGTCAAAAAAGGGGAGCTGAAATTTTTCTCAAATACTGCTGCAATTTATGCGGATTATTTTTTCAGCTTGATTCGGCTCTAAGTCTTCTTGGATTTCAAGTATAGATCAAAAGCTTTACTTGTTTTGTCAGCCATGGTAAAAAAAGATTTATTGCCATGATATTACCAGATATTTCCACGGAATTCAAGCTTCAGCTGGTCAAATAATATATTAACTTATTGGTAATATAATATATCAGTATGGGACTACACTTACTCGAAGATCGGCAGAAGGCATATGCGTTATATACTTGATAAATTATAATAATAATAATATCATACTTATTTTCACTCTGTAGATCCTATGCTCCATTGGCAGATAAGGAAAATTATGATTATAACACTGGCCTACAAAAAACAATTTTGATTTGTGATTTGTGTCGACTTGAAAATGGTCAATTTTCTGTTGGGCCAACAGAGTGGTTATACAAAATAAACTTGTTTTATTTGTTTCTGGGACAGTCGAGCTAGATCTAGTCATTGGACTCAAAAAAATTGGCCTATCAGGAACCTTGTTCTGGGTGAAAAGAATGTCATAAACCAGCCTTTAGTTCCACGAGAAAAAATCATTCTTCCACCTTTACACATAAAATTAGGGCTCAAGACACAATTTGACAAAGCTCTTGACAAAAATGGTCAATGCTTCAAGTTCCTGTCTCAAAAATTTCCTGGATTGAGTACTTAAAAATTAAAGGCATGACTTTTGATGGGCCTCAGATACGTCAATTAATTAAAAGTTCTACGGATTTTGAAGCTTCTCTGACTGAAATAGAAAAACTGGCGTGGAAATCGTTTGTCGTCGTTGTACAGAGCTTTCTTGGTAACTATAAGGCAGATAACTACAAAAAATTAGTCGAGGAAATGCTGCTGAACTTCAAAAATTTGGGTTGTAATATGAGCTTGAAAGTGCATTATCTCCATAGTCATATTGATCATTTTGAGCATAAATTAGAAGATTTCAGCGAAGAACAAGGTGAACGTTTCCATCAAGATATAAAAACAATGGAGCACCGGTACCAAGGCAGATGGGATATTCATATGATGGCTGATTATTATTGGGGACACATGCGTGATTGTCCAGGACAATCTCACTCAAAGAAATCCCTGAAAAAAAATTTTCTTGATGTCTAATTTCCAAATAAATTAATATTTTTTAATAAATGTATATTTTTATTCTTTCTTAAAAACGAGAGCTGATATGAAAAATGTGACTGATATTTTCGTATCAGCTCACAAAATATACCCAAAATCAGGTCTAAAATCTTAGGCACCAAAATGAGTGTAGGCCAGTGTAATGATTTTGGCTTTGAAGCTCATT
The DNA here is from genome assembly GCA_037043745.1 of Chymomyza amoena. Lineage (NCBI taxonomy): Eukaryota > Metazoa > Arthropoda > Insecta > Diptera > Drosophilidae > Chymomyza > Chymomyza amoena. Next base: position 10,672 of record JBAMAX010002242.1, on the reverse strand, counting down.
TGCTTTTTGAAGCTTTCTATAAGATCGGAATGAAGGCATATAAGATCTTTCTATAATCTTATAATGAAATAAGCTCAATTTCTTTGAATTTTTGAGCTCTGAAGCTTATTCCTTATTTAAGCTTACTCGAAAATCTGCATTTATACTTTAGAAAACTTGAAATAACAATAATAATGAACTTATTATCGGTCTGAAACTTTTTTGAACTTTCTTTAATATTTGGAACTAGTTCCAGGCCTAAACTTTATATAGGAGTTACTTCAATTTCTTTGAATTTTTGAGCTATGAAGCTCATTTCCTTTTTTGAGCATACTTGAAGATCTGCATATATACTTTAGAGAACTTGAAATTACAATTATTATGAACTTATTATCGCTCTGAAACTTTTTTGAACTTTCTTTAAGTTTTGAATAAAGGTTTTTATAAAAAATGAATAATATTTTAACTGTGGAACTAGTTCCAGGCCTTAACTTCATATAGGAGTTACTTCAATTTCTTTGAGTTTTTGAGCTATGAAGCTCATTTGTTTTTTGAAGCTTTCTGTAAGATGCGAATAAATTGATATGGTACTTTTTTGAACTTTCTTTAAGATTTGAATAAAGGTTTTTATATAAAATTGATAATATTTTAACTGTGGAACTAGTTCCAGGCCTAAACTTCACATAGGAGTTACTTCAATTTCTTTGAATTTTTGAGCTATGAAGCTCATTTGCTTTTTGAAGCTTTCTGTAAAATGCGAATAAATCTATATAATAATTTAACCATGGAACTCTAGGCTTAAATATGATATAGAAGTTAGCTTAATTTCTTCGATTTTTTAAGCTTTGATAAGCAATTGCTTAATGAAAAGAAAGTATTGTTTTATGAAAGATACTATTAGGAGCCCTTTCCTATGACGACTTTGCTTGGAAGCGGAATATTGGTTCTTTTTTTACCCCAAATAATTTTAAAGCTCTATATTTTCTAGCATTTCTTAGATACAGCTTTAGTGCGTATACGTGAAATCTGTTAAATAAAAATATCTTTCGTGTGGTGCTAAACATCTCTATTGTCAGACCAAGGTTTTCGAAGATAATCGAAAAATAATATTTTATAGGCTTTATTTTTAAAGGCCTCAGTACCTGAATCGTAATAAATTTTACGCGCACTTTTCAAAACTAAACTCAGTAGAGAGCACAGCAGCACATTTGGCTTTGATAAGGCAACAAATTGTAAAATGATTTACTCAAAAAAATGATTACAAACTCAGGCAATATTTTTACTTACCCCAATCAGTTCTACAAATTACGTATACGTAGTATTCGTGGAATTTCCTTTGTTTGCAGTTTTATTTTTCATAGCTTTGTGATTGCAATTTGTTTTCTTTTTTTTGTATTGTATATTTGTATATTTTTTAGCGTCTCGTATGGATTACAAAGAATTATTTTTATAACGCGCTCGAGTTACACGTTTTATGCTTAAATATTTGTTTTCGCAAAGCGAGCTTTGATACACACAACAATGTTTGCAAAATTAACAATTATTTATACACAAAACTATTTTGTATCTTGGTTTTTCTTTTTTTTAAAACTTTATTCTAGGAATGTTTGAGAAATGGCCCTCAAAAGTGGCACAGTGCGTATGCGCAACATTGTCGACACTGTTAAAAACGGCCAAAGTGTCATTAAACCGTCTGTCTGCTACGTGCGAACTGTCTAAACAGCACTAGACCAAAGACCAGACACGCATTCTAATGTCACTTCTCAAGCTCGGAATTTTTGTGAACTGCGCGCAGCAAACTGCCTAACGACCATCAACGCTCAACGTCTAAACTCGACTGCGACGTCAACGTCTGGACAAGTTCTAGTCAGACTGGACTTTTGACTCAACAAACTATCTGTCTAGTAACTCAGTCGGTTACTACATTTGGCGCTAGCTGCAACCGCACTTTGCGGCTGTTCCGTTTCAACTAAACCCAACTTCACGGGGACTTGCCCAACGAGAACTGCTGTGTGCTGCAACTCCATTGTAATGCAGTCGCTGCCGCCGTTGGCGTTGCCGTTGCCGTCGCAGTCATGGTAAACGAAGCAAGAGAAATGCAGACGATGTGCTTGTGGGCGTCAGCGGAGAGCGCAAAGCAGCGGCTAACAAGTGCAGCGAACAGCTGTGCCAGTGGTGTGAAGGTGAAGGTGGCGGCCGGCCGCCAAGAGCCGAGCGCACAGTGGTCTACACAAGTGATTTTGACAGAAAAAAAAAATTTTTCAAAATATAAGAGGTAAGTAAAAAGGATCTACCGGTGTGAGCAACAAAATACGTTACCAACGATTTGTTAAAAATTAAAATAAAAATTAGTATTTAAAATAATTGAATCGTTCATTTCAAAAACCTCATAAGTCACTAAATTAAAATTTTTCAGGAATCAATAAAAACTGTTTCATACACAAACAAATGAGTTTTAACGGACTTTTTTATGCTTAATTTAGTATTTGGTTGATAAAAAATTTAAATTGTGAATAACCTTAAGTTAAGGTTAATTTTAAAATTTTAAAAAACATTGACGTTTTTTCCGTCGACAAAATTCTGTCTACTAAAAAAAAGGAATTACAGAAATGTTAGAACACCTCCAAGTAGACAGAATAGCAGACATTGAGTGGCAGTACAATGATATTAGTCTGGTTAAGTGGGAAAACGTCAATGACAGCACAAAGTTTTGGAATGAAGTTTCTCAGTACAAGGATTCTGGTGTCAACCGCAGATTCCTTGAACTGGCAGCTGTTGCCATGGTCCAACGCGGAGGTTGAGCGCGTATTTAGCCAGCTTAACTTGGTAAAATCCAAGTAAAGGAACTCAATGAGCCTAAGCACAATAAACAGCATTCTTAGCATAAGGTAATATTTTATAGTGAGTCAAAGGATGATACCGATTTAAATATTATTTATTTTAATATAACACACAGATATGGTTTGCGAAGACTGGGCAAATGCTGCTGCTATGACTATAAAGTCCCTTCAAATTATCTTCGCATGATCGGTACGAACATGTCGTACGATTGTGAAACCTATGCTAGTCGCGAAGAATTAGACGACGTGCTGAAAGTCTTATAAATAAAACAAAGCAAAAATAAAAACTAACCATAAAAACCGTTTTTTTTTACGCTTTATTCAGAAATTTTTCAGCTTTTTTTGCCTTTGCTTCCATCCAGAAATAGCTTTTTTTTCTGGAAAAAAATTGGCAGCACTGACCTTAACAGTTTATTAATGAAAATAATGAAAAAAAAACCGAAAACTTGTTTTAGCAAGAAATAGGATTAGTGTTTAAAATTTTAACCAAAAAAATTATTATTTTTATCAGCAAGTCCCAAACATGAATTTTCTTTATAGCATTGTCTTGTATGTATTTTATTTTGTTTGTCTAAAAATTATTATTATTATTACTAATAATTCCGCAACATTAAAAATATAATTAAAATCCGCATTTTCAAATCACAATATTTTATACCTGACACGATCATTTCCACCCACTGTGCATTGCTGCGCCAACAGCAACGAACAGCAGCAGCCAACAACAACAGTAACAACAACACCAACAACAACGCCAATCAATGAGAGCAGTGCAGAGCTGCCTTCAACGAGTGAGTGAGCACGCGTATTCCAGACGCCGACAGCGCCGCCCATGCGTCGGCTATCAGACAAGGCGCGCCAGACGACGAGTGCATTGGCATAGTAAACTTTGCACGAGGCGCCTGCTCTCATACGTCGGCCGTCTCGCCGTCCCCCCGCTGCTATTGCATCGCTGACTCTTGGTGTAATGAGAGTCTGCGTCAGCGTCTGCAGCGCTCTTTGTTTTGTGCCGTTAGATTTTGTGCGCACTTGAAAGCAGCGCCGCTCCGCTCATCAACAAGTTCAGCAGCGACGTTGACGTTCGTTGCGCGCTGCGCTGCGGCACGCTTCGTCAACGACGGCGGCTTTAAAGCACGCATAAGCTTCGTGTTTATTCTATGTCGCGTCGACAAAGCGGTCGGGCAACGGTACTCGCGCTCGGTTTGCTTTTGCTTTTCAGCGTTTTTTGTTGTCGACGCCGACGACGTCGCTGTCGTCGTCATTGCCGTTGCCGTTGCCTTTGTTTGCTGTTGTTTTTGCCTAGCTTCGAAAGTTTGTACAAAGGAATTCCCCGAATTGGCTGCGTTGACGCTAGCTTTGCTGCTGGCGCTTTATTTTGCACTTCGGCGCTGCAGGCAGCGCTGCTGGCGCCAACGAACAACGCTTCGTAACAGTAACTTTACAATTTTCAGATAATTTTTTTTTTTATCAATTTGTGAAGTTGAAATTGTTTCTCTCAAATTTTGGTAGATTTTTTGTATAAAAAAAAGATTAGAAGCAAAAATTAAAAAAAAAATTTAAGTAAAAAATGTTTTACAAAATATCTAAAAATTAATTTACAATTTAAAATGGAACCATGAAAGATTATTGTTCTAAAACAATTTTAAATAGAGAATGAAAGATTTGTTGTTTTTGCTACAATAGCACTTAAGAGCTATAACCCTCTTTAGCAATTTCCTAAGAGATCTTGAGCTAAACTTGTTCTTATAAAATATGTTTCAAAAAGATGTTTAGAATGTCCCGCTTCTGGTTCAATGAAAAGCCAATAGAGTCTTTGAGAGAAGATTCGAGATTTCAACTCACGGACATTTAAAATGAAACCATGAAAGATTATTGTTCTAAAAAAATGTTATATAGAGAATGAAAGATTTGTTGTTTTTGCTACAATAGCACTTAAGAGCTATAACCCTCTTTAGCAATTTCCTAAGAGATCTTCAGCTAAACTTGTTCTATAAAATATGTTTCAAAAAGATGTTTAGAATGTCCCGCATCTGGTTCAATGAAAAGCCGAGAGAGTCTTTGAGAGAAGATTCGATTGTTCGTGAGCTCGAACACCTTAAGGTAAATAAAGTTTTCGTTTATCGCACCATAACTCGTTACAATGATACTGGTAGCATCGCAAAACGTCATGCGAGGTGGTCATCAAAAGACTGCAACGTCACATGAGATGGTTCAAAAAGTGAAGAAGCGACTTGAGCGAAATCCCCGACGAAGTGCCAATCAAATAGCGAAAGAACTGAAAATATCTGACCGTAGCATCCGTCGCATACTGAAAAATGATCTCAAGGTCAAGCCTTTCAAGATCCAAAAGGCACATGATCTCACACCGAAGCAGCAACAAGTCAGACTTGAGAGAGCGAAGGAGTTGCTTCGCTTGGCCGAAAGCGGTCAATTGACGAACATTGTGTTTTCTGACGAGAAAATTTGTACAATTGAGCAATTCGTAAACTCTCAAAACGATAGGGTTTACTTGAGGGACCGTTCATACGAGAATTTGAGTCATCGATTGGCCACCAGGAGGCAGCACCCGCCAGGCAGACAAACATTTCGGTGGCAGACCATGGACGTTTCACCAGGACTCGGCACCGTCTCACAAAGCTCGAGTGAACCAAGAATGGCTGAAAAACAACGTTCCGAACTTCATAATGTCCACACAATGGCTCTCGAATTCACCAGACGCGAAAATATTTAGAGAATCTTAAAAGATACAAATTTTAACCATCGATTTTAGGATTTAAAGAAGTGTGTTTTGAAAGAAAAATTTTGTTCTTGAAAAATAAATATCGAGAATTTGCACAAAAATCCAAAAAAAAAATGTTTACACTCTATTTGTAGAGTTTTTCGAAAGACTTTTGAGATTAATTTTATAAAAAATCCTGTATATTTAAAAAAAAACACGAAAGCTACACCAAGTTCAACAAATCAAAATTTAAAAATGGTTATTTAGGAAAAATATTTAAAAAAGGCTAAAGCTTTTCAAACACTTAAGGAAGTAAGATTAAAAATTTTTAACAGTATCAACACCATTTGTATCATTATAATATATTTCATAATATCATAACACTTTGTGTAGCGATTAACTTAATAATTTCCTATTAATTTAAAAATATAGGCTGAATTAAAAAAATATTTAAAAAATAATATATTTGTAATAATTCCTAAAAGTTATAGACGTAAAAGCCAAAATTTTATGTTTTCCTTGACTCAAATAGTCGAAGAACGAATAGAAGCCATTTTTGATTAATTTTACAGCACTTCGAATATAAAATTTCCAAACAGCATTTGGTCTTGGGGGTTCTCACTTCAAGAGTATAAGCTCAAAGCTATCAAAAATTTGTCAACCAATTTTTCCAATTTCAGCGCCCCTGGTTCCGCCCCTGTTTCCAAGCTATTTACCAATTATCTTGAGAAAAGTTTATAAAATAAAATCTTCAAATATCAATTTTCTCTAAAAAAAAATCCACCATTTTTAAATCGCATTTGCATATAAACCAAAGTCCCGCTTATCCGGATTGTAACGGTTTGAAATATTGAAATTATAAAAAAACTCTCTTTACCAAACACTCAAGCTGGTAATAAAAGAGAACGCCAACTTAACTGCAGAGAGTCAAAAATGTTGCCATAAAGTTGAAGTTTTCCAGCGAATATGTAATAAAATGCACTTAAGCGTCACGAGTAGTAGTCGCTGCAGAGAGTACGACGCGACGTCGGAAACGTAACAAAGTCAGCGTCGACCGCGACGCAGCGGAAGCACACGGAAAGCTTCAATTTAGCCGGCATTTTGCAGTGCATCCGCTCAGCTGCGGCTCAGTAAACGACTACGCAACGTCTCGTGCAGTGCTGAGCGGGCAGCAGACAAGGCGTATAATGCAATTGAAGGCAGCACAAAACAGACGCCGCTCACTCACACCAACACACACACACATAGAGGCAACGCGGAAGTGCCGAGAGCGCGCGCAGGATTTAAGAGCGCGCCAACTAATTGTGTCTTAGATGTTGCTCTTAGCTTGGCGGCGCCTTAGGGCAGGTCAGTGTTATGCGTTTGTGTCTCTCTGCACGTGTGAGTGCAAGCGCTGTGTGCGTGTGTTTGTGACGCAGCTCGGCTGCGTTGCGCGACGCGTTTTAGATGCGGCGCTCAGCAGTCAGCAGACAGTAGCATACCTTCAGGCACTCGCACCATGCCAAAGGCTACAGTAGTGGCAAAGGGGCAAAGGGACAGAGTGGGCATATTATTAGATTTATCTTGTTTAGCGCGCTTAAGCAGCTGCCAGCAAACTTCACTACCATTTCCTCTCTTTGCCACTCCTCTCTACAGCTGAACTACACTCGACACAGCTCAACTCAACTCAACTCCTCTCCGGCAAGTTAGCTCTGACGTAGACAACAATCCACCCATGCAGGGGCTGACCATAAAGTGTGGCGCCGATTTGCGCTTCATTCACGAACGCCTTACGTTTTATGAGTCCTTTTTGCCCATGGTTGCCACTTTTTTCTTCATTATTTGAACATTTGGGCTTTATAACCCAGCTAGGGTAGCTCCTTTTCATTATTATTATTATTAGCAGCACATCTTGAGCTGAAAAGTGCGCCAAAACCAAGTGCCTTAGTTCGGAGGAGTCCAGTCTGTGTGTGTGTCCTGTGTCCTGTGTCCTTTTCCTTGGCTGTTTGCCTTTTCAACTTGCCTCAATTGGCATGCTAATATTTAATTAGCTGCACTCTTAACAAGCTGTTGCCAGCAAATAGACAAACTTACGAATTTTTGACGCCTGATTAAGTAAAATGCTTTAAAGTTTTTGTCATCCTTGCTCCTTGATTCAAATAATAAAAAAATCTTAAAAAAAAATACTTTGCAGTGCTTGAAGTTTATGCGGAATTTAAAAAATAAAAACGGAGATAAAGCGCTTAAAAATTTAAATGACTGGCTCAAGTTTGCTGTAAATTAATTTTAAAGGCTTTAGGGCCAAGGATATTAATTTTTTTAAAGTTTAAGAGACTCACTCTGATATTTTATGTACATTTTTCTTCATGAAATAGGTCTCAAATATGCCAATTTTATTACATGTATGATGCACATTATTCCCATAATAACACTAAAAAAAAAGAGTTTTTTATTAATTTAATTTTAATATTATTGTAAAGAAATTAATGACAGACATTTTCGAGACATAGACATTGTCTAAAAAATTAATATATTTTAATTCGTTTAGAAGATATGGCTCATCCAAAGATAGTATAAAAATGAAAAACCTTACATTTAGTTATCGATAACTTGATAAATAATCGAAATTTTGCAATAAAATTTGAAATGACTACTACTGGCTAGTAGCTCAAAAATTTTGCAAACATATTTATTATTTATTCAAACATTCAGTTATCGATAACACTTTAAGAAATCGGAAAAAAATAATATTTGGTTTATATTAGCTTGCAAATGAAAAAATCATCAAAATCGGAGTAGCACGGGAAAAAAGTGACCCGCCTCACTTGTTTTTGCCGAATATTTTTACTTACACTCTTAAACCATTTTTATCTAAATTGGCCATAATTCTCTTTAAAATATCTAAAATATAAAACAATTAAATTTAAAAAAATGGCGTACGTACAGTCGGGGCCGGACGATTTTGGGATACCCTATACCACTAGCTCGCAATAAGATACGGTTCATTCATAAAAAACCAAAAACAGTAGAATTTTTAAGAAACAATTTTTTTTTGACCAAGCGTTCCTATGGAAGCTATATGATATAGTCAACCGATTTTGATCAAATTTAACACAGTGCTTTAAAGATCTGAATGCCGAATTTAGTTCAAATATATTTACAAACAAACGCAAGAACATAACTGACGCTGCTAATCTAGCTGCTCCTACACACGCTGGTCACCGTCAACACCCGCCTCGTGATTCTCTTGATGCGCAGACAGCTCAGCTTTTGAGGATGAAGATCCCCTGCCAAAAATTATCTTCGAACGCATGATCCAGCTGACAAGGCACTCTATCGTAATGTTGCTAACAGACTTAAAGAAGCTTTAAATAACTTAAATCAACGAAGGATAAATTCTCTTCTTACTAATGTAAGTCCAAATGATGATGGGCTCTGGTGTCGTTCTGACCGAGCCCGTGCTGAAGCTTTTGCACATCACCTGGAGGATCGTTTTACTCCCTTCAATCTGAACTCAGTTGCTGAGGTCGAGGAAACTTTGGAGGCATTATCTACACCGCTTCAACTGGACTTGCCAGTACGCCCAGTGTGATCTAACGAAATTGTAGATCAAATAAATGCACTCAACCCTAAAAAAGCTCCTGGTCTTGATAAAATTGACGCCAGAGTAGCTAAGGCTCTTCCAATGGCGGGCATTCTAACTCTAGTCAAGATATTCAATGCAATTATGCGTCTGGTATATTTTCCAAAGGAATGGAAATGTGCTCAAATTGTTATGATTCTAAAGACCTGCCAGCCTCCCATCTCCATTACGTTTTATCGCCCGATTAGTTTGCCACCAATATTCGCGAAAATTTTTGAAAGAATCTTTTTGAGCAGAGTTTTGTCATTTTCCAGCGTGACGTCCCAAGTTCCAGCGCATCAATTCGGTGCATCAGTCCGAAACATGGCACGCCTGAGCAAACTCACAGAGTGGTGCAACACATCTTAGACTCCTTCGAGAATCGTCGCTACTGCATGGCAGCATTTTTGGATGACAAGCAGGCTTTTGACAGAGTGTGGCACGAAGGGTTACTACAAAAACTTAAATCTGCCCTTCCTGCTCCTCATTATGAAATCATAAAATCATTTCTTGACAATCGATCTTTCAAAGTTATGGTGAAAGATGAACTCTCGGAACGACGGATCATTAAAGCTGGAGTGCCGCAAGGTAGCGTTCTATTTCCATTTTTATTCACCATTTTTACTATGGACATGCCGAGCTCGACGGGCAGTTCTGAGCTTATAACAGCAACGTATGCTGACGACACTGCCATTCTTTCGTCTTCCTCCAGCGTTCAAATGGCTGCTGATACCTTACAGAACCAACTGGACATTATAGCAACTTGGGCGAAACGCTGGAACAACCAGCTTAATGGTGACAAATCTTCCAGTGTTTTATTCTTGTTAAGAAACTACCCAAGTCCTGCGCTTACTTTAAATGGAGAGATAATTCCAATGAAAACATCACACCCATATCTCGGAATTCACCTCAACAAAAAATTGTGTTGGAGGGAACACATTAAAATAATAACAGCAAGATGTAGAACCAAACTTGGCAAAATGGAGTGGCTACTTGGTAGAAATAGCAAGCTATCTTTGGATAATAAAAGAATTCTATATAAGAGTTTAATTATGCCTACTTGGTCTTATGGCATTCAAATCTGGGGAACAGCTGCCAAGTCAAATATTAAAAAAATTCAAATTTTACAAAACAAAACTTTGCGCAAAATTGGAGATGCCCCGTGGTATATCCGAAATCGTAACCTTCACAAGGATCTAGGCATTCCCTATGTGGGTGATGTATTGAATAAACTTAGCGACCGTTACGCTGATCGCATAAGGAACCATCCGAACTCGCTTGCATGTGCCCTTGCCGGTCATAGATCAAGAAGACGTCTAAAACGCCTTCATACAATCGACCTCAGAAGGCGTATCATATCATAGAGTCTACTTGATTTTTTTTTAAATATTTTACATATATAGAGTAATCTAAATGATACCACACAAAAGGTTTCTTTAAGTGTATAATGACTTACTTTTCATAAATGTTGGATTATAACCCATAAAATCAAGGGTTGATTTCAAATAATAAATATTCGAGAAAAAAAAAAAA
>JBAMAX010002241.1:0-146489 GCA_037043745.1 Chymomyza amoena | reverse complement strand
TTTTGGCCACTTTTTTCAGTTATTCGTTAATATTTTTTGAAAGATAATTAGATCAAAAGATATTGATATGCTCTTTACAGTGATATTAAAATTAGTTTTCTTTAAAAATTATTAAAGTTACAAGCAAAGTCGAAAAAAACTATAAAAATTAGTCAAAAAGTAATTATCGACCATTTTTTAAAATTACAAATTTTCAGCATGCTTTTGATAAACGAAACATTTTTTTTTTTAAATAATGTTAATTAAAAATTAAGCTAACAGAGAATTCTTTAACAAATATTTTAAGTTTAAGATCTTCGAAATCGGATATAAACCGCAGATGCTATGGAACCATGAAAGAAAAATCACGACTACAGCTGCATATAAATTCGTGAAGACGGAACTGAACGCAAATGAAAATCTTTGAATGAAAAATTTAGGTTTTTATACAGATTGGAACTTTCGTGCAAGGTTCCATAGCATCTACTATCCTTACCTCTTTTACAAGATATTAACGAATAAATAAAAAAAAAGTGCCCAAAAAAAGATTGTCATTTTCCTTTTTCTCGAACCAAAATTATCCTAAAAAACACTTTTTTACGAAGGTTCATAGTTCGTGTAAGCCAGTGTAAAATGTACATATATATGACAAATTGATCGTCGATTACAACAAACTATCGGTATTGAATATTAAGTATCGTCCCGAAAATGTTCAATATTTAAAATATAGAATCGGCATCGTGTTACAAACCCTAGTTACAATGAATTTTTCGTATTTCTTATTTTTTTGTTAAAAATCTTATTGTGGAAAACTTAAACAGCATAATCGGTCTTAAAGAATTATCGGTAGCTTTAGCTGTTGTGATTATACATACAGATGAGAAGAGATCCTGCGAAGTTCTTTCACCATTCACCCATTGGGTGTAATTTGAACCCAAAATCAACGCACAGTTTATACATATTATCTTCCACAGCAAAGAAAGCTGTGACGTCATATGACGCTTGAGAATGCAATAAATGCGATGAAAAATTGCTTTTTGGAAGGAATTTAATCAGAGTAGTAAAAGTCTTTCAAAATTTGTTGAAAGCGCATAAAAAATAATATAAAAGCACGTAGTTTTTGTGAAATTGAGCTGTAAATCTGCCAACAATAGTACACTCTAACCAGAAAAAGGATCTTATTGGCGGTGATAGAATGTCGATGAATGATGTCACCCTATTGTGACTATCCTATAAAACTAAGAAATTCTTTATTACTTCAAGACACCGCAGTTCGGCTATAAACTGTTTGTCCTCAGGCCCCTCCCAGGGGCAACTGAATAAATAGTCAGTCAGGGAATTTTTATTATTATATAGCCAAGTTTGCTGGCTGAGCAGCTCTTGAGCTATTAAGAAGAACAGTTTTTATTGATTTTTCTTATTATAAAGACATTTTTAGTTTTAATTTAATTTCATCATTAAATGGTCTCCGCTTTATTCGCGCGACATATCAACCCACCCTCGTTCGGTACATAAGCCAGAAGGACTTGTCCCCCAGCAGCAAAACTTACAAAGTATCCGCAGTTTTCAAGTGCTGCATTCAACAGATTTGTGCACAGCAGCTGGAGACGCAGCCACTGGGGCATGCCACCGCCAACTGTGGCAAAAACTAATGAAAAGCCATAAAAGGCCAACAAGTGCCGTGCACTAAATTTTGTTGAGCTGTTCTGGGCCTTCGAGCAGTTCTAAAAGTAGTGCCACCTTCTGACTTGGTGGTGGACTTAAAGTGTAAGCGGGGTGGGTAGTGCATCCACTGTCTGGCTGTATAGACTGTCTGACCCAAATCGAAGTGGTTTTTTTTTTTTTTGGATTTTCATTGAAGGGCAGCCATAACTTGTAATTACGATGAAAATAAATCTTTGCGCGTCATTAACTCCAGACAGAATTTCCATTAAAATAAAAAAGTTGGTTAGGTTTAAGGTAACTTTATGTCAGAGTTGAAAAGTGGGTAAAGCCATAAATTCATTGAACTGTCTTGTTTTATTTTTGAAAACTGTCAAAAGCATGCTCATAAAATAATATCATATCGTATCGTAGATACTTTGCAAGTATTGGAAAAGTCTGCCAAAACTTAATTTATTTTGATAAACAGTGCACAGCTAGAAAGGTATGCTCGCTACAGGCAAAAGGTTTCTAAAGGAAACCGGAACTGTAGGTAAATAAAGAAGTTAGTTGCTTAGGATGACGACTACTTTATACTCTTTATAGGTTTTATACGAATGACTAATTTGCTAATATATTGTGGCTTCACAAGCAAAGTAGGCAGTGGTGGAGCCCCCTAATTAGCTTAATTATAAAGGCAGCGTATAATTTTATAGAAGGGCTTAGCTAAACCTATGCATAAATTATATCGAGAGTTCCATAGAAAATTTTTCTAAATTTTTAAAGATATTGTCTTATATATATACAAAATATTTAAACTGCTTTCAGGACAGGAAATGAAGGCAAGAAAAAGACGTTTATTAAAACAAATTTTTTATTGATAAAAGTTTCAGGGATCCTTAGGGACCTTGAACAAAGTCTAAAACCGAGTTTTCGTATTTGTGGGTATCGAAGTCGCTAACGAACGCCAAATTTCATCATTTTTACATAGAAAATGCAGATAAGCGTAAAGCAGTGGACAAAGCATAGAACTGCTTGCTTTGCGGACTGCTTGCTTTGATGTCAAGCACGTAGGCAGCCTAGTACAAAAGTGTCGCTTATAAGCAAGTGTTTTCCTTGATTACTCGAAATCTGTTTATTGTAGAAAAGCGATAGAGGACTCATTTTACAGATAATTTCAATTACTTTAACAAATAATATGGATAAAATTTCCGAAAAACCTACCGTTTTTGAGATATCTGCAAATTAATCGAAAAACACCAAACATCATTTCCAACCTTTAGCTTTGAACAGTCATTGTGCTTGAACCAAATAACCTACAACCTTGATTTAAATCTTGTTTGCCAGATAATTACGTTAGCAACATTATCGACCTTAAAATCATGACTCTTAATCTGATAGAAAAGAAGATATCATGCAAAAATTCCCCTTACACACAAAAACCCGATTTTAGACTTGGAACAGGGTCCCTACCGATCCCATTAAGTATTTTTTCCCTGATAAAATTCTTCGCCTTATGTACTATTAGTATTAAAGAAAACAAATTTATAAGAAATTAAAATACTTACACTTTATAATCACCCGACATAAGCTTAATGATGACCGCAAAGAGTATGAAGACCACGCAGGCCAGGCTAACAAAGCTGGCTCGTGCCAATCGTGAGACATTCTTATAGAGGCAGAGGGGTACCACAACGCCCACGGTCACGAAAAATACCACGCCCAAACGTACAGCTCCCATGGAGGCGCCCCAGGAGGGGAAGAAGCGTACCAGCACTTTGGATAAAGTATCGCCCACTACGACATTGTAGGATATCATGGCTGTAAATTGCAAAACACAAGCATATATGTTATGGACTATATATACGTATATATACTTTATATATTTATGTATGTGTTTATTTTTTGTATACAAAGTGTGTTTCGCTTTGTTCGAGGACCACTTTATAGTTGTGTTTTAGCTATATACTATACTATATACTCACTATGTGCTCATTTCGCTGGTTTTATGATGCGCTGATGGGATTTTACGATATGCACATAAAAGTTTTCAACTTGACTTACCCAAAAATGGATACATGAACTGCAACAGAGATAGCAGATAGTAACCATATTTGCCATATGCAGCTTCCATAATGCCGGGATAACTGAAACGTCCGCAAATGTGACCGCATCTAACCTGTAAATGACACGAAACCAAAACCCATTAACTCTATGCAGAAGTTTCTGTGTGTGTCTCTGTTCAATAAATGGTTTGTTTCAGTACGATTAGTGGGTACTGTGGTTAGGCTTTGTGATGGGGGTCAATTGCTACCTCTCAAGGTAAAGACTCTAAAAAGATTGATATTTCCAAAATTTTATGCTGAGCTAAGTGTAAATTAATCACCAAAAAAATTAATTTTAATTTTCATTGAGCACAATTGATACAATTTAACCTTTATAAAGAATATTTAAAATTCGCAACCGATTTATTTCATTTTTTGTTTTTTTATTAAATATGATAAAAAAAATTCTAGTCGACCACATAAGACTTTGAGAGACTCTATTAAAATAAATGAATAATTCATAAAAACAATTTTAATTTTGATGAAACACCATTTTGACGATTCAACCGTTGTAAAGAATATTTAATTTTCAAAGTCAGTGAAGAATACGATTTGAATTAAAATTTGCAAAAAAAAATATGTAATTACAAAATATTTAATATAATCTCAAAAATTTCGTACGTTAAATTCGGGCACCTACGACTTTGGGATAGCTTGTATCACCATATTACAACCACATCCGATATATTGCTTAAGAGCTCCAAAAGATTTTCGATTGTCAAACTTGGTTACGATATTTTTATAGCTAAAAAAAATGGCGGACGTAGGATACCCTGTACCACTAGCTTGTAATAAAGTCCGATTTCTTCACAAAAAACCAAAAACAGAAGAATTTTTAAGCAACAATTTTTTTTTGACCGATCGTTCCTATGGGAGCTATATGATATAGTCAACCGATTTCAATAAAATTTGACACAGTGCTTAAATACATTAAAAAAGATCTGAATGCCAAATTTATTTCAAATATCTTTACAAACAAACAAAACACATCGAATTTTGTATAAAAAACGTGTTTTTGGACCGATTGGTCCTATGGGAGCTATATGATCTAGACAAACGATTTGGATTAAATTTAGTACAGTACTTAGGAACTATAAAATACTCACGAATGTCAAATTTGGTCCCAATATCTTAACAAACAAACGAAACACAACAAATTTTGTTAAAAAATCGATTTTTTGGAAGATCGGACCTATGGGAGCTATATGATATAGTCAACCGATTTTGTTCAAATTTGGCACATTGCTTAAGTGCTCTAAACAATTTCCAAACGCCAAATCTGGTTACGATATCTTTATTAAAAAACGAAATATAGCGAATTTTTCTTATAAAAGTTATTTTGGCCGATCGGTCCTATGGGAGCTATATGATATAGTTAACCGATTTCGATCAAATTTGGTACAGTGATTGGGAACTATAAAAAACTTTCGAATACCAAATTTGGTTACGATATCTTCATAAACAAACGAATTATTCATCTAAAACGTTTTTTTTTTGTCGAGGTCGTCTCAAACACCCCCATGGGAGCTATATAATTTATCCCCGATATCAAAAAAATAAAATAAACTTGCCTCCTATGGAATAATATGGGATCTAATGTGAAAGTTTGGTAACTCTAGCTCTTACCATCTCTGAGATCTAGGCGTTCACACGGACAGACGGACAGACGGACATGGGTATATCGACTTCTCTATTCACCCTGATCATATTTTAGGTAACTTTGGGGTGTCTCCGACATCTCTTTCTATATGTTACATGCATTTTCGGCTTACACAAACTTAATATACCCTTGGTACCATGCGGTACAGGGTATAAAAACCGACTAATTTTACATGAAAAAGTCAAACGATTTTAAAAAACATTTAATACTGTTCTCGGGAACTTCGAAAAACTTCCAAATGCCAAAATTGGCTTTGTTCTCTTCATAAACAAAGGAATTCTTCTTATGAAACCATTTTTTCAAGGTTCTCTGAAATACCACAATGAGGGCTATATAAACTCATCTCTAATGGAATAATAAGGGATCTAACCATAAAATTTGGTTGCTCTAGCTTATACAGACGGACGGACAGACAAATACAGACATACAGACGTTAGTTCAAGAACAAATCAAACCTCTTAAGATTTTTCCCATTTTGTAGAATAACAAATCTTCTGCTATTGCTAATTTATAAAAATAAATTGTTTCGAAAATCTAGAACTCTACAATCTGTAAATATAAAATGTATTTTTTTTTTTTGAGGTTCTGTGAATCACCCCAATGGGTGCTATATAAACTTATTTTATATAGAATTATAACGGATCTAATCGGAAAATTTAATTGTTCCAGCTCTCACCATCTTTGAGATCTAGGCGCTCGTGCGAATGTACAGATGGACAGAAGGACAGACAAACATTAGTTTAAGAAAAAAAATCATCTTAAGATTTTTTTCAATTTTGTAGCATAAGAAATTTGCATGCATTTCTAACTATTGATGAAAATATTTTTTTTTTAAATCAAACTCTATAAGCATAAACTGTAAAATTCAAAAAAAAATTAAATTAAAAATTTAAAAAACCCCGAACTTAAGTAATTTTCATTTAAAAAGTAAAAAATAATAAAAGAAACTTAATGTTAAAGTACTTAAGAATCTATTAATAATTCTAAAAAAATACGTCGCGTTGGGGGACACGCGAGGGCAGACGTCGTTGACGGTCTTACATGCAAATTTTTTGAAGTAATTCTATGAAAGTTTTTGAAGTATTTTCTTAATTTTTTTTTTAAGTTAATCTTTCTTGCTTAATTAGACTATTTGTATTTAAATTGTTAGGAGCGGTCCCCCAACGCGACGTATTTTTTTTAGAATTATTAATAGATTCTTAAGTACTTTAACATTAAGTTTCTTTTATTATTTTTTACTTTTTAAATGAAAATTACTTAAGTTCGGGGGTTTTTTAAATTTTTAATTTAATTTTTTATTTCATACTTTTTATAGGTAGGTTAGGTTAAGTTAGACTTTAGTATATTATAATATACTTACTATAATTTAGATTCTTGTTAAGGTATAGATTACATTTAAGGTCAAGCTCGTTTGCTTTTTTTACGCATTCTCCCCACTTTCACTCCCCACAACTTTTAAACGGCTCAACCGATTTTCATCAAACATGTCTAACAACACTCGGACATAAGTCACCTTTAATACAAAAAAAAACTAAATTGAAATCACTGCATGCGTTCGGGAGCTACGATGCCATAGACAGACAGACAAACAGACAGACAAACAGGCACGTCAAACTTATAACACCCCTCTTTTTGCGTCGGGGGTTAAAAATGAAATCACTGCATGCGTTCGGGAGTTATGATGCAATAGACAGACAGACAGACATTAAATGATTGGCAAGCCCATTGGCATAATTTGTTGACAAGCATCATTATCATATTTAATAGATTTGCTGTATTTTTGGCTTCAAATGGCCATAACTTCTAAACGCGAAGAGATAGAGCAAAATTAACCTCAGATTCGTATCAGTGGCGTCGTCAGCTTCAATAGGACCAAATTTTAAGCCAATCGGACAAAGTTTTTGTTTTTAACTTCAAATGGCCATTACTTCTAAACGAGAAGAGATAGAGCAAAAATAACCTCAGATTCGAATCAGTGACGTCGTCAGCTACAATAGGACCAAATTTTAAGCCAATCGGACAAAGTTGATGTTTTTCTCCCCACTTTCACTCCCCACAACTTTTAAACGGCTCAACCGATTTTCATCAAACATGTCTAACAACACTCGGACATAAGTCACCTTTAATACAAAAAAAACTAAATTGAAATCACTGCATGCGTTCGGGAGCTACGATGCCATAGACAGACAGACAAACAGACAGACAAACAGACAGACAGACACGTCAAACTTATAACACCCCTTTTTTGCGTCGGGGGTTAAAAAAAAAAATCACACTAATGAAATTTAATTAAATAGTGTTTAGAATATATATTTCTATTCTACTGATATTAAATAGATTGATTTTTGCGCTATCAATAATTTCGCTAATAAAAAATCGAATGGTTTCGTGCTGATGAACACTAGCTATAGTTAGGAACCTATTTAATATACAACTCTTGAAACTTTTTTATTCCATCATAGTTGAGGTTTATTATATGCTATTGTTTTTCTTAGCATTTAATATTAGAGTGAAACTGCTTTATATTTTTAATTTATTTTTTCTCAAAATTTCTCAGTTGTAAAGATATTATATATAATCTCTGATTATATCTTAAGCTAGCCTAAGCAATATTTTTATATTATTTTCGGAAAATAAAGCAAATTGTTAATAAATATTTTTTATATTTTGAAAACTCACATGTTTTAAGGCTTAATTCTTGTTTTTGTTTAAGTAACATGTGCTTATTGCTATCTATGAAATGTTTCCCGTAAAAGCCACACAGTCAATATTAATTTTAAATATGATATCACGTACTTATTACGATCATCATCATCGCGAACTTAATTTAAAGGTGGCAATCAACACCACTGCATGAAATAATCGATCTATATGGGGACTGTATCAGCTACATATTTAAAACTTAGCACAAAAGAAATAATGACTACCTACTTGTAAAGCAGCGGTGGTGATTGACACCAGCCCGCTACACTATACAGAAGTTATGCACTTAACAAGATAACTATTCCTGACTATACTGACGATTGTTACCTCGGGCTAGTTCGTGGTACTGCTGCTAATAATTAAGTGTATCATTCACGCGCTTGTCTACGGTACTGAAGAATTATATTAAGTGGAAACTCGTTAAATGAAATTTTTAAAGCGCTGAACACTCTCTCTTACATCTCCACACACACACACGCACAAACTCGCTCTCTCATTTGCTTAAACACGCACACACAGCTAATAGCATTGTAATTTCCGCTTCAAATTCAATTCCAAGCAGTGCTGCCGCCCTCGCACACGCCCCTCTTACTAAAAACGTGCATAATTTTTTTTTTCAATTTGTTGCCAGCTTTAACAGCATTGGCGTTGGTCAACACTGGTCACATTAGCTTAGGCATCCAATCAGTTGCGCCTAACGAGGGGCACACAAACAGGCCAACAGACAGTCAGACAGGCAGGTCAGCTGCACAGAGAGAAAAAGCTTGCAGGAATTTAAGGATATAGCTTAATCCTAGTTGAATGTTGTCATGTTGCGCAAGGATTTACTTGAATGTTTTAAGAAATTTTTTGGTTAGAAGAATTCTGTGAGAAATTATTTTAAGAGGGACTTAAGCTCAGATCCTTTTCAGTTAAGAATGATTTTAAAATGTTCTTGCTTCGCATACTTCAAATAATAACATGTTTTTGAAGAAAATTTAAATGCTGTTGAGTAAACAACAAAGTTAACTTTTTTAAAGCACTTTTGTTATATTCATTTTGATCCTTTAAGATGTTGCTATGCTTCAGCGGTAATATGTAAAACAAAAGAATAAGTTTAAAGAATCTTAGACATATGAGCCAATCTGGAGGGGTTTTTTCTTCTATGTATGTTCTGAAGGCCATTCTCATGGAAAGTTATAGTCATCACGAATTTAAATACGCTACTCAAGAAGTAAGTAAAACTATATTGAGTTCTTCATTAGGTTTTTTCTTGATACGGCCACACTTTTTTCATACCAGTAGCTTAGAGGTTTTTTTATATGGCCACACTTTTTTATAGCAGATTTTAGAGGTCTACGTCCTCTTTTTGTTACAACTGTAATCATAGATGCATGAACTTGAATGTTGTCTTAGGGTTTAGTTTGACCCAAAGCTAGTTTTTTTTTGTTTTGAAACGGTCACACTTATTTCATAGTACACGAAGGTCGCCTTAGGGCTTAGTTCTTCATTACGTTAAGTTACTTTTTTTTCTTAGACGGCCACACTTATTTCATAACATTTTTTTAGAGGTCTGCGTTCTCTGTTTGTAATAATGGTAATAATAGATGCACGAACTTGAAAGTCGTCTTCGAATTTAGTTCTTCACTAAGTTAAGTTTCTTTTTTTTTTTGATACGGTCACACTTTTTTATGGCAGTACTTTAGATGTCTATGTCCTCTTTTTTTAATAATTGTAATAATAGATCCAAGAACAGGATCTAATTCTTTACTACGTTATGTTCGTTTTTTTTTTTTGATATGGCCACACTTTTTTTGTTGCAATATTTTAATGGTCTATGTCTACTTATTTTTTATATATAATATTATTGTAGTTTACAGCAAAATGTATCTTCAACAAGTTTTACTTATTTCCGTAGTAAAATGACACGCTAAATCCGAAAATGAAGCCACAAAATTTTTTCGTCCAAATTTCAGAAAAATTCTGATAAAGACTTGAGAACTCCAAAAGAAACTTTCGAATGCCGAATTTATTATTCATCTAAAAATTTTAGTTTTTAAAACAAATTTATATTTTAAACTTATTAAAAAAAATTCCTGTTGTTTTCATATTTTTTCCCCGATTTTGATAAACAACCACTTATTGTTTTGGTAATTAGACAAACTTTACGAGCCATGAAAACATCTAAATGAGATTTTTTTTTTCATTTTCGTAATATACGTTTTTTCCAAGACTTTACTAAAATTTACTACAAATTTAATATGAGTGCATAATTTGGAAGTCCGGTCCAAGCCGTAAATTTGACATAAATATGTTCCAAGTGTAATCGGATTATCTAAAGGTTGGTGAATCAAAAAATAATCAATATCAGTTTAATACAGCCAGAGATATTTGCTTTAAAATTTCGAAAAGTGTTTTTTTTTTGTAATATCTCGATAACCGTTCCAAAAATAAAATTCATTTTCGGATTCAGCGTGACATTTTACTATGGATATGACTAAACCATGATAAAAAAATAAATAATTCCCTGTTTGACCCCTTGGATAGGGCAAAGGATCTCTATTAATAACTGTTCGAACAGAACAGGGACATACAGTTTATAGCCGAATCCGAACGGTGGTGTCTTAAATTAATAGAGACTTTCATGGCAAATAGCGTCTTTGAGCTAGCGATGCCAGGGCTAGGCAAATGCACCAGTGCTACTGCAGTACCTTCGGTTATAGAAGCGAGTACGCTACCACTTAAGCCACCGACGGCCAACCATGATAAGGATACCAAAATTTTATAAATTTGTAAACTAGTGTAATCTACAGAGAACTCACTATATTCAATTTGAAAGTAAGCTTCAAAAATCAGTGCTATAAAAAAATTAAATCTTTTCTAAAATCTAATAAACAAATTCTTCCAAAACTTGTCGTTCTTTAAACTACTTCAAGAAATCTTTTTCTCATCAAAGTTTTTCTCACTCTGTGTCCATATAAAACTTACCATCAGTATGAGGGAGTAGTCCGTTATATAAGCGACCAGTATTAACAACGCCAGACCGAGTCCAAAGCCTGCTCGATGCAGGGCGTAGGGTATGCCAATGACGCCGCTGCCGACGATTGAGTTGATATAGTTGAACGATGCTTGTGGTAATGAGGACAACGTGTCTCCGAGCATGGCATCATGTTGTTGTTGTTGCTGCTGTTGTTGTTGTTGACTATGATGTTGTTGCTGCTGTGGCTGTTGTTGTTGCTGCTGCAGAGAGTGCGGCTGTCGTTGTGGACCCTGTTGCTGATGATGTGCTTGGTGGTCGTTCTAGACATCGGCAAAGGAAAAAAACAGAAAGAAAAAAAACACAATAAGCCAAAGAGTGTAATTGTATGTGTCCAGAGATAGCGTACAAATACAAAGAGTTTGTAAGAGTGTGTGTGATTGTGTTTGTGTGCGTGTGTATCTGTGCTCTGTATGGTGTCCGCTTCAGTCCATTATGGCTCGTTGATGGGGATAAGAGCGAAAATTGCCTGGAGTGCCTCTTTATATCAAAAGCCAAACGTTTCTGTTGTTTTGTCTCTGTGTGCGTGTGTGTGTCTCTGTGTGTGTGTGTGTCAGTGTCAACATGGCGTTTACGCAATATTCAGGTGAATCGTATTTTGTGGTTGCCATCAAACGCACAGAACCGGATACGTGCCTCAATTGTTGAAATAAATGTTTTCATTAACTTGTATGGCACTACACTTATACAATACAAACAAACAAATGTACCCTAAATTTGTGTGCATGTGGGTGTGTGTGAGTGTGGTTTTGTCACTTTTATGAGCACCCAAAAACAATAAACTAAAGCTGCACAAGTTTAAGCACTAAAATTTGTATACACACGAAAAAATTGGGGGCCTTAAAGTGGAAATATAAAGGAAAACTTCTTTAATCGATGGAAGGAATCACAACAACCAAACGTTGAATCTATTATTATGTCACGGGAGATACAAGTTTTTTTCGAAGTCGAGTCTAGGAGTGTTTCAAAGCACCACAAAAAAATTTTAGATGCATAATTCGTTTGTTTATAAAGATATTGAAGCCAAGTTTGAAATTTTGCATAAAAATAATAATAATACATTTTTTACAGAAACTCAAAGTACTCTACCCAATTTTGTTTAAAACGGTGTACTTGACAGAACGGATCGATTAAAAAAAAGGAGCAAAATTATTATTCGATTGCTGTTCGTTTCTTTATGAAGATATGTAACTAAATTGCAAATTTTATTTACTTATTTAGTATAGTGTTAAAAATTAATTTATTGCATCATCATGCTTATTATAATTATCAAGAAAAATTAAAATTGATTTTTTTGAAATATTTCAGACAGATTTGACTTTTTTAAAAAACTTTAATTTTACTTTTGACTTTTTTCTACCAGTTTTCTAAACTTTTTTGGAGTAGTCAAACAATATACCCAATTTGACTAAAATGTGATGATATAGCTGGACTCGATCTGCTAATTTCGAGGATTGATATTTTCGACCGATTCGCAACAAGTTAGATCCCAGAAAATCAAAGGAAAGAAGATCTATACGAAAACAATAATTCAAAAAACACTTCAAATCACCCACTGAAAATTAATTCCTGGATAAATAAATATACTTTTGGATAGAGGAAAAATCAAATTTTATAGCCTTGTAAATGACGGCCTAATTCGATTTTTGAATATTTTGATATCTATTTTAAAAAAGTGGGGGACTCGAAATTCATTTTGAACCCATATTTCAAAATGAGTTAAAAAATCAAAATCGCTGAGAACCCCAAACCGTTTTTGTGCCTCATACAAATTGATCCGCTATGTTGTACAT
The DNA here is from genome assembly GCA_037043745.1 of Chymomyza amoena. Lineage (NCBI taxonomy): Eukaryota > Metazoa > Arthropoda > Insecta > Diptera > Drosophilidae > Chymomyza > Chymomyza amoena. The sequence goes on along the minus strand of JBAMAX010002241.1, from coordinate 133,592 downwards.
AAAAGATAGATGCTCAATAAACAAGAATCGATTTTAAACTCAGAAAAAAATCGACGAAAAATTGTACGTGTGCCATGTTAAAAATTAGTCAACAGACCAAAACACATCTTATAAATTATATTTTAAACCATTTTTTATTTTGAAGCAAAAACAAACTTTAAGATAAAATTGCTTTAAGTAAAAAAAACTCGCTTTTATTAAAAAAAAATTTTTGTCAAAAGCTTAAGTCGAGTTATTATTTTTATGCTTCAAGCCATGGTCTAAAAAAATGATTATCATTAACTTTAAATGATTTTATTTTAGAAATTTGAATTTAAAAAATTATTAATTAATAAATTTTTTTCATCTTATCAAAGCACTTTTGATGAAATATATTTTAGCCATTAAAACCAAATTTTAAAAGGAGTAGAATTTCTAATGTTACGATTGTTCAATTTAGTTCAATTTTTTGTGTTGAATGTAGTCCCATACAATTTTTTTTAATTGCAAAATTTAATGCAAATAATTAAAAAATCGTTGTTTGAGCAATGTACAAATTTTTATATTTATAGTAACTAGAAAATAAATCAATTTTTCCATCACATAAACAAAACGCATGTGATCTATTAAATTAAAAAAAAATTTATTTAAAATTCTTTTTTTTTTTAATTTAAATTAGTGGTAACATACTAAAAAAAACAAAAGAAAATTTAATATTTTCCTAAGAAATTGTGTTTGTTGAAAAAGTATTAAATATTTTTTTAAATAATAGATAGGGCTGCCAACTGAGATTAAAAACAATGCTTTAAAAATATTTAGTAGTTTAGTCGCAATTAAATAAAAATGAAAAACAATTTTTTAAAAGTATTTGTTTTTAACAAAATGCTGGTGGTAATTTTTGGTACTTCATTCAAGTGAACCCTTAATAGGAGTATTTTTAAAATTAATTTTACTTTTTTAAAAACTTTAATTGTTAACTTTCTCACCTGCCAGTTCACAAATACACAAATTTAATTTTTTCAAATTGATTTTTTTTTAACCTTTTTAACCCCCGACGCAAAAAAAGGGGTGTTATAAGTTTGACGTGTCTGTTTGTCTGTTTGTCTGTCTGTCTATGGCATCGTAGCTCCCGAACGCATGCAGTGATTTCAATTTAGTTTTTTTTGTATTAAAGGTGACTTATGTCCGAGTGTTGTTAGACATGTTTGATGAAAATCGGTTGAGCCGTTAAAAAGTTGTGGGGAGTGAAAGTGGGGAGAAAAACATCAACTTTGTCCCATTGGCTTAAAATTTGGTCCTATTGTAACTGACGACGTCACTGATTCGAATCTGAGGTTATTTTTGCTCTATCTCTTCTCGTTTAGAAGTAATGGCCATTTGAAGTTAAAAACAAAAACTTTGTCCGATTGGCTTAAAATTTGGTCCTATTGAAGCTGACGACGCCACTGATACGAATCTGAGGTTATTTTTGCTCTATCTCTTCGCGTTTAGAAGTTATGGCCATTTGAAGCTAAAAATATAGCAAATCTATTAAATATGATAATGATGCTTGTCAACAAATTATGCCAATGGGCTTGCCAATCATTTAATGTCTGTCTGTCTGTCTATTGCATCATAACTCCCGAACGCATGCAGTGATTTCATTTTTAACCCCCGACGCAAAAAGAGGGGTGTTATAAGTTTGACGTGTCTGTTTGTCTGTCTGTTTGTCTGTCTGTCTATGGCATCGTAGCTCCCGAACGCATGCGGTGATTTCAATTTAGTTTTTTTTTGTATTAAAGGTGACTTATGTCCGAGTGTTGTTAGACATGTTTGATGAAAATCGGTTGAGCCGTTTAAAAGTTGTGGGGAGTGAAAGTGGGAAGAAAAACATCAACTTTGTCCCATTGGCTTAAAATTTGGTCCTATTGTAACTGACGACGTCACTGATTCGAATCTGAGGTTATTTTTGCTCCATCTCTTCTCGTTTAAAAGTTATGGCCATTTGAAGTTAAAAACATCAACTTTGTCCGATTGGCTTAAAATTTGGTCCTATTGTAGCTGACGACGCCACTGATTCGAATCTGAGGTTATTTTTAACCCCCGACGCAAAAAAAAGGGTGTTATAAGTTTGACGTGTCTGTCTGTCTGTCTATGGCATCGTAGCTCCCGAACGCATGCAGTGATTTCAATTTAGTTTTTTTGTATTAAAGGTGACTTATGTCCGAGTGTTGTTAGACATGTTTGATGAAAATCGGTTGAGCCGTTTAAAAGTTGTGGGGAGTGAAAAATTGGTCCTATTGTAACTGACGACGTCACTGATTCGAATCTGAGGTTATTTTTGCTCTATCTCTTCTCGTTTAGAAGTTATGGCCATTTGAAGTTAAAAACATCAACTTTGTCCGATTGGCTTAAAATTTGTCTGTCTGTCTGTCTGTCTGTCTGTCTGTCTGTGGCATCATAACTCCCGAACGCATGCAGTGATTTCAATTTAGTTTTTTTTTGTATTAAAGGTGACTTATGTCCGAGTGTTGTTAGACATGTTTGATGAAAATCGGTTGAGCCGTTTAAAAGTTGTGGGGAGTGAAAGTGGGAAGAATGCGTAAAAAAAGCAAACGAGCTTGACCTTAAATGTAATCTATACCTTAACAAGAATCTAAATTATAGTAAGTATATTTTAATATATTAAAGTCTAACTTAACCTAACGTACCTATAAAAAGTATGAAATAAAAAATTAAATTAAAAATTTAAAAACCCCCGAACTTAAGTAATTTTCATTTAAAAAGTGAAAAATAATAAAAGAAACTTAATGTTAAAGTACTTAAGAATCTATTAATAATTCTAAAAAAATACGTCGCGTTGGGGGACCGCTCCTAACAATTTAAATACAAATAGTCTAATTAAGCAAGAAAGATTAACTTAAAAAAAAATTAAGAAAATACTTCAAAAACTTTCATAGAATTACTTCAAAAAATTTGCATGTAAGACCGTCAACGACGTCTGCCCTCGCGTGTCCCCCAACGCGACGTATTTTTTTAGAATTATTAATAGATTCTTAAGTACTTTAACATTAAGTTTCTTTTATTATTTTTTACTTTTTAAATGAAAATTACTTAAGTTCGGGGGTTTTTTAAATTTTTAATTTAATTTTTTTATAATTTTTCACACAATTTTTTGATCAATTTTTTTGAAACTATAAATTTTATGATAAGTTTGTGCCTTATTTTTATAATTTAGAGTATGGGTAGAATAAGTACGAAAACAAACTTAAACAGATTTCCTTGCTGATTTAGAGTTTCTCAGTTCTACAGGATTGATTAGACTGCCTTAAATTTTTATTTATCTATATATATTAAAGAATAGCCTCAAAAAAGTTTGTAATTTTGTAAGTTGGCAATGGGTCTACAAATTTACTTCCATTCACTTTTACATTATAGGTCCTTTTATTCTTTAGGTTTTTAAAAAGATGCAATTTTGCACTAAAAAACGATTCTTTACAGAAAAAAACAAAAATATACAAAAAATTCCTCTGGCAACAGTTAAAATTCAAAATAAATGTCAAACATGGATTTCTTGAACTCCAAATCTCACGAATAACAATGGTTTAAAGATTACGGAAAGATTATAGACTGCATGTCTAAATTGAAGAAAAGATACCGCATGGAGTTTGGCTTGTAAAGCACGTAGGGTGCGGAGCCCCCTACTATATTATTAATAGCTGATAAGTCAAACTACTATCCCCAGTATCTGAAAATTTGTTTGATAGACAGAAAATTCTTTATATAGAGAAAGTTTATTACAAATAATTTTTACTGTTGCAAAAATATAATAATGCAAACTAAAAATTTTCCTAGTTAAACTTTAGTTTTTATGCAGAACTTTTCTTTTCAGCACTGTTAATTTTAAGTGCAAAATATTGATAGAAGAAAGTTTATTTAAGAAAACTTAAAGAAAAGCTTAGTCTTTCGCTTTTAAGCACAACAAAGCCTTCACTTACATTCATGCCAATTTATACAACGATTTCCCCCTATTCAAGGACGAAACTGTACCAATTTTATGTTCGAGTGTATCCGAGGGCTATGTGCGAAGTCAAGGCCAAGGATAACAATAAACAACTGGGAACAACAACCACAATTATGAGAGCAGGCAACATTTATTTATCGCTTTTGCTGGCGGCTGATGAAAATATTTACAACAGCATCGAGTGGAAACTTTTTCCAGCTGCCAGCAATTAAATAAGTTTTTCCAACTATGTTTGGACTTGGACGCACTGAGAACCGCTCCGAGCTGCCGCACGCAACAATAACGGTAGTTACAGTAGTAACAAAAAACCAACAACGAAAACTTGTGGAAAACTTCAACTCAATCAACGTGTAACTGTATGCCCCCAAACCCAGACGTATTCCCATAAACAAGTTCCTGGAAATACGCTACCAAGTTTCGTTATTTCTGACTTAAAACATAAAGTAAATATTTTAACAACTTTTTTAAGTTTAAGAGTTGGGAAAGAAGGTGCAAACGATGTGAAGACATGCGGCAAAGTGTTTCAGCACTAAATGAAAATTCATAAAATCAAATTACGTGCCGAGGTGAACGTTTAATTTAATTAAGTTAAAAGTGTTGCAGAGGCAGCTGCCACGTTAGGTTAGCATACTTTTAGGGGCTTGATATAGGTAGACCTGAAAGTCAATGGCGGCTGCCGCTAATTGTCGCAACATCAAAAAGTATCTTGTAGAACGCTAATTAAACATGCAAAGCGGCAACTATCGGGAAAGTGAGCTCACTTTGATAATGGGAAAATCGAGGCAGCGGCAGTGTCAATGTCAGTGCTGCATTCTACCCATGGTCAACTATGTTGCTAAGGTTACTCACGAGGAAATATGAGTGCCAAAGAGAAGGAGCGGGAGGGAGAGGACGCGCAAAAAAGGATGAGCAAAGTGTGCCAACACAAATACAATTACAAAGTGTCCTTAGAGCACTTTACAGCAAGGTTAAGTTAGTGAAAACTGTGGCATAAAATAAAGTAGCGAATGACAGGGAGACGGACCGACAGACAGCAAAACAAACAGAGCGGCAAATAGTCTCAAAGACTGAGCAGAAAATTGGCAAACCTTTACTTTGAAATGAAGTGCGCTCATTTGTATGATTCGTTGTGGTGGGTTCGATGTCTCTTTTACTTACTAAATTCAAACAAAGGAGTGTGATGAAGGTTTATTTTTTGGTGCCGAAGTTTGTGGACTCTAGCTGGACTGTGTGGAAACAATGTTCCCAAAATAAGTGATGTTACATCGCATAATTTACTCTTCATTTTGAATTTAGACAGAAGTGTTCTATGCGACCTTTTTTAACACTTTTTGTTAGGTCGGTAGAGGCAGCAGTTAGGACTTAGTGTCCCAACTCACTTAGACCAATAGCAGGCCATTTGCGATACTGATAATGGGAGTATTATCACTTAGACATAGAATAGACAGGAAAATTTAGGGAAATAGCAAAAAGTGGAAAGTGCAGGACTATGTTTAACTTTGGATTTGAACCCACAACCTATAAGATGATAGTCAAGTGCAGTGTCGCTAGGCTATCGAGGCCGCTTTTGTTCCTATAATTTCTATAAACTACTTAGAGAGTGGTAAATCGTGCTAGGCGACAATAGAATCGGTTGGCACTTTAGACTAAACAATGGAGTTATAGGAGAATTTGGTCTATAGAGAAGAGAGTAACATTAAAGAGCTGCCCATTTTTTATTACTATGTGTATTAAGAGTTCAAGGAGGAAAGCCCCCTTCGCAGCATTTCTTCACGTTGTGTGCAAACGTAATAAAATGCAGACAGGTTAGTGTACGGAGAGAGGTGGGAATGCTATTCTACTTGAAATTCTGTGGGCATCGTCTATTTGAGAAAAACAGTTCTTAAAAATTTTTTTTCGTGAATTGAGGGCTTGGAAGTGTTACAAGTTTTTAGATTCATCTTTGGGTTTTAGCAATAATAATATAAACTTTTTATAGAGTCGATTTTTTGCTTGCTTTCTCTGACCCCGCCTTAATTCCTTTTGGAGCACCGAAGTTGAGGTTATTGTTACTGTTGAGTCGGTTACCAAAGTGTCTATTCTTTAAGCCCACCAAGCGGCTTATGTTCTGAGTCGATCCCTTTTACGACTGCAGAAGAAGGACAACTACTCTTCCGATGGTTTCTGTTGGGCGTGTGGACATTCTGTGATCAGTCATACATCGCGGTTTTGGAGCATAATAAAATGTTATTATTCATCATATATTATTGATTATCTCATTTTTTATCACAAAATGCATAGTCGTTAGTCAGCAGCGGAGACTACGTTTTTCTGAACCGTCGTTCTTCTAATCATATTACAGCAAAGCAGCTAGCAATCTTTTTTATTGTGTATAAAAAGCCAAGTAATATTTTTTTTTTTCAAATAATAAGTAACCCACAAATTGCTCCATTCAGTCTTAAAGAAGCTGTCCGTAGAAGAAACCAACCTCTAGTTACAATGAAGCCTAATAAGCCGCATAAGACTCGCAATAAACCGGTTTAGGATTTAAAAAAGTCGATGTTAACATCATTCACGCCTTAGAGGTCTGCTCCCTCAGTATCCTCTTTTAAGGAAGTAGGGTTGCTAACATTATATTATTTACATATTTTAAGATAGTCAGGCGGGTATCAGCGCAATGTCATCGTGGAGAATTTCCTCCAAGCTGGTTGGGGAACTCGTGAACAAAATCCAACTCCTGTCCTCCCATGAAGGAGTCAGATTCTGTTGAATTGCTGAATATGAAGAGTTGGGAGCTAATGCGATAGCTGATAAGCTCGCGAGACTGGATTCCTCTTCACCCAACTCTTGCTCAGCACATTTCTGTGGCATGAATTGGCCACCAATCAACATGAACATAGGAGATATTGGTTATCTTTATCGAAGTTAAGACAAGCTAAGGTGTTATCCTCAGAAGCCTCTTGGTAGAACGTACCTAAGGTACCTGATAGCTTACTTGTCTGGGCACCACACTGTAAGTTATCTCTTATGGGTCTATCGGAGTCTTTAGAGTACAGGCTTTGATTTGAAGGCGACGAGACGACCAAACACATCTTGTGTGAATGTGCAACAAAAGACTAAAATTTGTTACTTTTCGTTTTTCGTTTTCCATAGCGCGGCTGATTATAATAATAATAATAATAATTATTATTGTTAAGTTCTGAAAATTGTGCCAGGGTTGCCACTTCAATTATTCTATAACATTCCACAATAACACATTTGGAAGCTGAACGCGTCACTCCGTTACAGCTACTTCGAATCTCTCATATGCTCTATTGTCCTAAATAATGGGTATAGTACAATAGATCTTTACAAAGAGAAGCGATGTGCAGCTTGATGGTGGATCGTAAAATATAAAGCCTCTCTCACCTCTTATTTCCAATCCCCTATGTTCGCCTTCAAGTGGTCATCAAGTTAGTGTGGAGATCAAGTCGCCGACTTTAATTGAGGAAGGGAACACTAGTATCAATAGAACATAGGTGAAACCCTCCTGAATATGAGTTAACGCCCTAATCCTAGATTAAAAAAAACATTGTTATGAGCCCATAAGAACAGTCTTGGAGAGTCCACTGAAAGAATAGCTCGAAAGGCCTTTGTATTAAAGCCGATTGAATTAAGAAGAAGGGGGTGCACAAGGAAACGATGGCTGGATGATATAGAAGCCGATCTCAGAAAAATAGGAGTTTAACACTGGAGAGTTGTCGTTTTATAACAGCCTCGGAGTCTACTGAAATAAACGCTCGAAAAGCCCTTATATCGAAGCCAATTGGAGGAAGAAAATGGCTGGATGATATGAAAACTGATCTCAGAAAAATAGGAATCCAACACTCGATAGATGTCGAGGGACAGCTAGAGACAGGTTCTTGCGGAAGCTATGGACGACTAAAGGCTGTAAAACTAAGAAGAAGAACAATGGATATTCAGGTTGCTGTGGCATCTCTTTTTCCAAGAGAGATATTCTTAAAATTCTTTAACCTTACTGTGCAAAGTTATTCGACTGAAGATGGACCTATCTTTAAGTTGACGGAAAACACGCAAGTCAGATATCTCAACAAAGGTATCTAAAGAGTTATTAAATCTTCGTCCTTAGGGAAGAAATTCTACAACAAAGGCTAGGGCTTTGGCTCCATGTGGTTGTAAGCCGTTGCACGCAGGTGCACGATCGGTTGCTCCCACAAACACGAGCTGAAATCGCGGCCTTTTGGTACTAAGAAAATAAGGGATTTTTCACTTTTTATCCAGTCGATGATTCCCGCATGTGACCTTACCGAATTAAAATCCCGTATTAGTCTCTCTTAACTTCCAGCTGTGCTTCTCGAAATGGCCTGCCTTACATTTTCTTTTTGAGCGAGTCGAGTATTTCGGTTCTTTGAGGGAACCTCAAGAAAGTTCGACCCCTGCGGGCTGTGGTTCACACGCCTAAGTTTTCACTCTTAATAGTGTATTTTAATATACTATTACTCTTACCGTCCTCTCCTCGAGAATCATAGAGCCTCTGTAAATGGAAACATTCCTTTCCTTACCTAGAAGTATTCGCATATGCACTGCCTCCCCGAAATTACAGAGTATAAAAACAAACAAGCCACAAGCCAACCTAATCCAGCTCAATGTCAATGTTTGATGCTTGTTTTTCACTAACTTCTGTGACATTTTGGCACCAAAAAAAAAAAAGAGAAAAACACGCAGCTTACAAACATCGTGATAGAATGTCACATTTAACTGTCCAATTTGTTTCATTTTGGGACAACCCCTTTGCAACACCATTAGCTCCAACAAGCCCACGAAGTGGCAACTTCCGAAAAATGCGGCGCAATTTGTGGCATCAATTTATTGCACGTCTCTCAGTTAAGCGATTAGCAACAACAACTTCGCTCTTTAGTAACAAAAAAAAAAACCAACGACACCAAAAAGGGAACATTTTTATTTTACCCAAAAAAGCTTGATGAAAACCCAAAGCTTAAACATGAATAAAATATTAACTTTATTTCCCTGTTGAGTAAAAATTTCAACAAATTATAACATTTGCTAAAATGTTTCTGACAATCAAAACTTTTCCTTTGGGCAAAATGCCACCATCCTGCATTTTTATTTATTTTTTAGTAAATCGCAGACAAGTTGATAAAAATAAAATAAACAACGGCAGCATTATTATTTAAATTAAATTATTATGAGACTGTACAAAATAAACTTTGGTTTTTATTTTCACAACTAATGAATTGTGTGCTGAATTATTTAAGTGGATTCCAAGAGCGTATTTTGTGCTTGTTATGATGGTGAAAATGTATATATCTAAAATTTCAAGGACTTACGTTGAAATAATGTTCTTTCTTAAGCTTATTACTAAATGATATTTTAAACATCGAAAAGCGGCCAAATCTCGGAAGTAACAAGACCAATAGAAATAGAATCAAAAATAAAACTTTTTTTTATTGAAATAAGTAAGACAATAATATATCCCGGGATTGAAATTGCTAAAAAAAATAATCCTATATAGATTTATATATAGAGCAAATCTGCTTCAATTAGCGAAGTACCATCGTACAATTACAAATACAATACAAATCTTATATATCAAAAAAAAGTGTTTGTCTGTCTGTCTGTCTGTTTGTATGAGGTTGGACACCAAACCCTTTGTCCGATTTTAATGGGACTTTTTTTAAAATGTTCAGAAGCTTCCTGGGACGGACATAGGCTATGTAATATCATTGGAAAATTTACAGGAAAATTAGGAAAATTGAAAATTTAGGTTGGCATTTTGTACATTGTCAGATTAACTAATATTTTTTAGTTAATTGTTTTTGTCGAAAGGAAACACAAAAATTTTAAAGGTTATAAATTTTATTTTATTGAGGCACACAAAATTTCATGAGAATCGGTCCAGCCGATAAATTTGCTTATCATTATAGTATTTCGTGAATTCGCCACAAAAATAAATCAATGGAAGAAAATAAAGATCTAGACGAGCGAGTGAAGCGAGCGTGCCGGAGCGCAGCGGAGGCCATATACTAGCCTCTATATATCTATTTTTATGTTTAAGTACTTGCGTTTTTCTAATACAAGGGGCTCTGCCTCCTACTCGCTGCACTCGCCAACCCGAGCCATTCCCTACGATCACTTCACGATCCGAACTATGTATTTGTTATTTTTTTTAGTAGAATGATAGATAGATATAGGATGACGATAGGTAGCATAGCCCCAATAAACCCTTCCAAAACCACTATTGACTAAGTCTAAGTGTCAGCTTTATGAGCTTGGTTACATCGATCGAAAATTTTGTTAAATTATAGCACTGTAAGTAGTAGTCAAAATTTGAATATTCCAGTCCCAACGCATATGTAAATAATTATTTGCAATTTTAGAGCTTGCAATTCATAACTAGTTTAAGCATTGTCTGCACTAAAATGTTGCTAAATTTTAACATATACTAAATTATTAATTATAAAATTATTCCACCAACTTTCATTAAAAAAAAAGCTCAAATTACTTGCTTATAATATTTAATATTATTATTATTATTCATAAGAGGTTTAAGTTTGCTGCTAATTTTTTCAATTCATAAAGAATGAACACCATAAATATTGCACTTTAGAAATCGGAAATATTATTTTATTTTATTTATTATTGGAACTTTTTTTAGGAATTTTGTCCTGCTCAGTAAGAGCTGATATTTTATACGGATGTAAATAATACTAAGAGTAACATAGACGAAAAAAACTATTTTGACAAACTTTCAAAGTTATACAATGCTTGACTAAAACTTAGTTAGGCCTACTTCTGCTCGATATATTTACGGCACAATTATAGAATACTTTTTTATCACTTTATTTAAGGAATTTTTAATTTAAAAAAATTATTGATAATACTTGCGGCTTCGAAATTGTCTCATGCAAGAAACCCGAGCTGGAGCCCAACTAATTCAAATAAAAAATTTAACTCAAGCACTAAAGTTACTTAAAATGACAGAAGTTGGAAATCTCCCGGTTACTGCCTCTTTGCATAACACATTAAACTACACTAAGGGTCTCAGCTACTCCAACGAGCTACGTAACATTCCCGAATCAGAAATCCAACTTGAAATTAAATCGCAAAACGTAACAGAAGTCTATAAACAAGAAATCTGACAATGGTGACCTTAAAGAAACGGGTCTTATCATCCTGACTTTTGCTACAATTAATCTACCGGAGAAAATTTCAATTGGGTACGAGAGAGTCAATGTACGTCCGTACATTCCACTTCCTATCAGATGCCGCAACTGCCTTCGTTTTGGACACACCAATTCATCAAAAGCTCCAAATCCTGTATGAACTTCTCCGCTGAACAGCACACGACCGAAGAAGAGCGTTGCCAAAACGAAAAATCATGCTTAAACTGCAAAAATGAAACTCCCAGCACAGCCAAACACAGCCCTCTAGACAAGTCATGTCCAGCCTTTATTAAACAAAAAGAAATAGCTAGTTCTTGGCATATATCATACCCGTCATATCCACCGATCATCAACTTACGCGAGTGTAGCAGCCACCACATCTATAAAATCCTCTCACCAACTACAATTCAGGACCTCTTCCCCCTTCCAATCCCTTTTAACTTTTTGCTTTTGGAACTTAACAGCTCCAACTCCTTCGGCGGTGCTGCTCTGTTGGTCCATAACTCAATTAGTTTCCAACAATTGAATCTTAACTCTGACTTTGAAGCTATCGTTAAATTAAATATAATTTCAATGTACATAACCCCAAAAAAACATTTTAATAACATTAACCTCAATAATATGCTTAGTCCCCAAAATATTCCCTCCCTTATTCTGGGTGATTTTAACAGCTGCCATCCACTTTTGGGTTTTACCAACAGTAATGCAAGAGGTAATATTTTACACAACTTTATTATCAGATCAGACTATGTATTGCTTAATGATAATTCTTTGACACACTATTCTACCCACCACTCCTTCACACATATTGACCTGTCGATGATTTCGTTACATAAAGTTAACAAACAAAAAGAATCCATAACAATATACCAGATGAAGCCCCAGTCGCTACAAATATTTCTACCAAGCTCTACCACAAGTAAGCGGAAACTGACAGATGAAAAGAAACACATTTGAGGACAAATTTATAAAAGTCTGGGTAAGAAAACCAAAATCAATTTCAGCAGTACCCTAAAAGAGATATTTCTGCAGGTCAAAATTCATATTGAACCGCAGTTTTCCATTCAAGCGGAGAATAAAATAATGGTCAAAAACTTTTGAGATTAACAAAAAGGTGACTCTTCGATGGCAACAAAAGTAGGAGGAACGAAGCCTTTACCAATTTTCACGATCAATTCACGCCTTAGATCGCGGCTATAGATTTTCCGACGGGTGGACCTTGCCTTTTATTATTGTGGAAAATTCCATAGCGCTGTTTAGATGTAGCTTGGCTGGGCTCAGAAATTGATGTGCTTCATTGTGAATTGTTAGCTAAGGTGTGGCTTGATTCTTATTAGCTAATAATCCCAATAATTTTGGGATCAACCTAAGAAGCCACAACTTTTTAATACGACCTGATAAAGTTTTATCCTTACACTTGAATGGAGAATGTGATTTGCAATTGGATCATGAGTTTGCTGAAACAAGGAGACGTCGACATCCATCTGAAGCATGTTAGAATCAACCTGACTGACCTCTTCGATGGAGAATGAGATAATGTGCTATCGCGAAGAAATTAGCTAGTTTGGGATGGGGATCATGGGTCGAGTAGAGCTGGACGCCGCGGATGCGAATCCACCGCTTTACTAAATTGAACAGATTGAAGAAACGCCGTTGTGAATATGGCTGTATGGAAGAAAGCAATATCCCATATGATCGTTCTGATTGATAATGATGAGCGACCGAGTTGAACCTTGAAATTATGGAAACGTTTACCTCAGGTACTGCACGGAACTCCAATCCAACAATTCCTACTACTGATGACTGGCAAGAGGAAAAATGACAGTGACAAAAATTCACATTATATTCCACATTATTCCATAGAAGACAAGTTTATTTTATTTTTTTTGATATCGGGGTTAAATTATATCGCTCCCATAGGGGTGTGTCAGACGACCTCGACGAAAAATAAGAAGCTTTAGATGGATAATTCGTTTGTTTATGAAGATATCGTAACCAAATTTGGTATTCGAAAGTTTTTTATAGTTCCCAAGCACTGTACCAAATTTCATCAAAATCGGTTGACTATATCATATAGCTCCCATACGACCGATCGGTCAAAATAACTTTTTTAAAGAAAAATTTGCTATATTTCGTTTTTTAATAAATATATCGTAACTAGATTTGACGTTTAGATATTTTTTAGAGCACTTAAGCGATGTGCCAAATTTGAGCAAAATCGGTTGACTATATCATATAGCTCCCATAGGGCCGATCTTCCAAAAAATCGATTTATTAACAAAATTTGCTGTGTTCCGTTTGTTTGTTAAGATATTGGGACCAAATTTGACATTCGTGAGTATTTTATAGTTCATAAGCACTGTACTAAATTTAATCCAAATCGGTTGACTATATCAAATAGCTCCCATAGGACCAATCGGAACAAAAAAAAGTTTTTAATACAAAATTCGATGTGTTTCGTTTGTTTGTAAACATATTTGAACTAAATTTGGCATTCGGATCTTTTTTGAGGTATTTAAGCACTGTGTCAAATTTTATTGAAATCGCTTGACTATATCATATACTAACTAGCTCCCATAGGAATGATCGATCAAAAAATTTGTTGCTTAAAAATTCTTCTGTTTTTGGTTTTCTGTGAAGGAATCGGACTTTATTGCAAGCTAGTGGTACAGGGTATCCCAAAGTCGTCCGCGCCCGACTTTACGTACGTCATTTTTTTAAATAAATGCAGTTGTTCTTAATTGAATTTCGGGGCGTGTATATTTCTTTACGTTTTCCATAGCGCCGCTGATTATTATGGTTAAGTTCTGAAAATAGTGCCAGTATTGCCACTTTAATCATTCTCATAAAATTCCCCTCAATCTCCCCCAAAAAAGCAAGCATATAATAAATCTAAAAACAATCCCTCAACAAAAATATTAAATTAAATTCGGAATCTGAATGAAAATAAATGACTACCAAGCAAGAGGAATTTGTAACTTTGCCAAATTGGAAGGAAGTCAAAAAGCAGCAAATATTAATACGTTTACCAACACATGCCCGTGCTATATACTCCGAAGTACATAAGGACAATTCAGTTTGGCAGAGGTAAGCAGAAGTTTTGCTTTCTCATGCACTGCACGACTTTAATTAATAATATTCAAGAAAATAACCATTCCCAAGTTCCTGAAAGGAAGACCGGAACGGAGCTACACTTCAATACTACGCTCATAAGCTAAATAAGCCTATGTGCCACATGTACCCCGTTGTATATATACACATAGACGTATATACATACATATGTATGTGCTGGATGACCTTGCAGTTCCGGTCCAGAGCTCGGAACTGGCTCGTTACATTCAAACGGTTTGTTTGCTTAATGAAATTAGGCGCCAGCAAGAAAAACAAAACCTGTTATTGGACGTGTTTATGTACTCATACGCACACTTGTGCATGTACATATATAAGCATATGTACATAAGCGTACGTGTAGAGTGCAAAAAAACAGAAGCAAAGAGAAGCACTCACACACACACACACACACACACACTTCCATAAAGCACAACATTTTAATTTGCTTTAAACGATGGCCGCACTTAAGCCAAGTACTTTAAGAATCTCCCACAACTACAACTATGTACATACTATGTAATACAAAAGGTAAACACATAGTATATAGAACTGCAATTATGTTCAACCGGTGAGCCCCAAGGGGGCACTCAGTTGAGGGGAAATGTAGAACACAAAAAGAACATGGCCTGCTGCGCTTTTGAATTGTTTTGTATATAATGAGCTGTTGGCTGGGCTATTGACATAAGTTTCGACATTGTGCCCGGCCCCCGGTTGGGCGCCAACTACACTGACTCACATAGTATTCAACACAAAGTTGAAACACATGAACTTGTTTACCTTGCTGCTATTTCTAATTACCAAAACTTTGTGCTGAGGTATATGTTTCTTAAAGAGGTATTGTTAGTTTTTATAGATCGTAAGATATTCTAGTTTTATCGACTATATTTAAGATTCTTTTCTACGTCAAATCGATTTGGATACAACATGTTACAGTTTTTTGAATATTTTCGAGAAATTATTTGATGATTTCTTATTAGTTCTTAAAATAGCTGACATTATTAAGATCGCCAAAAGTTGCAATATAGTAAATACAAAAACATATTGTTATCAATATGGAGGTCAGTCCAGAAGGAGTACTGTTATACTGAGGCGTGGTATTGATACAGTTTCCGGCCTAACCAAGTACTATTGGCGCCTACTAGGCCGTACGACATTGTAGGTGGCGTTCTATAGTACCGATCCTTTTCTAGATAGAATCGATTGTAGACTATAGTTGTCAGCCTCGATCGCCATGTTTAGTTTAGATATATAGAGAGCTACACTGAACATAGACGCCTATATGTATTTCTTAGAAAATGGATATACAATAGGATGGACTCTGATTAAAAACATTTCTTACCGCCAAATTAGTGACTGCTTGTATAAGCATGTTAATAAATCAAGCGAATTTTTGCGATCGATTCATAACCTGTTGATCGAAACTTGGGTCCATACACAGTACACTCCAATGCAAAAACCATACAGAACAGTCTAAACAGTGGATTGGACCCAGGGGAACCAACTCCCAAAGAAGGCAAAAACAATTTTTTCAGCGAACAAGGTTATGGCTACTGATTTTTGGGATGCAAGAGGTATTATATACATTGATTACCTTGAAAAGGGTAAAACTATCACTGGTCAATACTACGCAGACTTATTGCAACGTTTGAGCCACGAGGTGAAAATTAAACGACCTCATCTGGCGAAGAAAAGAATCTTGTTTCATCACGATAACGCACCAGCGCACAAGTCAATCGTTGCGATGGCTAAAATCAACGATCTGAAGTTTGAATTGATGCCGCACCCTCCCTACTCTCCAGACCTAGCCCCGAGTGGCTATTATCTGTTTCCTAACCTCAAAAAATGGCTTGGCGTTAAGAGATTTGCGGACAATGAAGAAGTAATCGAAGCTGTAAATGGGTATTTTGAGGAGCTTGACGAATCAGTCTATAGAGATGGCATTACTAGACTAGAACACCGCTATGAGAAATGTATCAGCCTTGGAGGAGATTATGTTGAGAAATAAAATAAAAAAATTCTTAAAAACGTTGTTTTTCTTGGTCAGGCCGGAAACTTATCAATCCACCCTCGTATATCAAGCATACGACCACTAATAATTAATTTATGGTGTTTGATTTAAAAAACAGGTCAGACACCGTACCCTAATTACGTGACCCGCTCAGGGGGAGGAGGGGGATCACGTCTATGTCACGTTGTCAAAAATAGGGAAATTATGTTTTTTTTAGAAAAAATTTTCCTTTTTTTTTTAATCATTGGTTCAAAAATGTTTAATTTTTATGAATCTTTTTATATCAATTACTGGAACTTACGAATTACTACATGACATCTAGGGTGTTGGGGATATTCGCATATACTACAGTTGGTCAAAGCTGGGGAAGGATCCAAAATTTTAAAAATTGGGTGACGTAGCTGGTAAATTTGCAGTTCTACAAATTTTTTTTTATGTAAACAAAAATCATCCAAATTTTAGGATAATTAGAATCCCTACTGATTGACTATTTCAGTGTTGGTCCAAATCTACCTGGTACCTAGTAGTTCCAAATAAAATCTTATCAGACGTTTTCTATCTATGCTGCTCCACAAACCCGTATATGATGTATCTTTTATATAATAGAAGATTTCAGTAATTAGATAGTCTCACAAGCTAGATCCCAAAATTTGTTTCTAATGGAAGTTACGTTCAAATCCGTGTACTATAAATAGCCACGTCAAATTGGTTTTTTTTTTGAAGTCACAGTCTTGCTGTCTTTGTAATTTCGACGTCTCGTTGCTCCCCTACAACTCTTTTAGAAATGTTTTATTCATGAAAAATTTTGGCAAAATAAAGAAGTAACAATAAAATGAGCTGTCATCGCAAAACCAAAGTTCCACTAAACATAGCATTTTGGCTTGGTTTCTTGCCCCCTCCCTCTGACTACCATTAGTTAAACAAACAATCAGGCCATTTAATGTTGTTTATGTACTTCCTTATATATCATGTTTTTTCGTATAATAAAGTTATACAGTTAAGTGAACATACAAAAAGCAGGAGGAGTGAGAACGTCAATCAAACTTTTTGTGACATTTCTCATGAAATGCCAACGAATCCTTTTCCAAGAAGATACATATAACAGGATATTAAAATATGATATATTCCACATTCATGCCTACATAGCATGTCATTCGATTTAATTGCGCAAAAAAATGGCGAAATGGTAATGCAATCAATTTTATTTTCAATCAATTGAAGAGAAGGTTTCAAATTTTAGATAAACATAAAAATCTGTATAAATCAGCAGCGAAATAGCAATTTATGGCTAGTATAATATAAAAACATATATATTTTATAATGTACACTAGTGGGCCCGGCAGACGTTTTCCTGCCCAAACTTTTTTAATACTCTTAAATTAAATAAACATCGGAAGATTCTCTAGTTAGGTTATCTGGAAAAATATAAGATTTTTAGATTGGTTTGCACCATTATTAGTCGAATGTCGCGCTTCATGGTTCTGTCTTGACCGAATTCTTTCTCGTTCATTGCGATCTTAACGTTCCTAGTCAGTGTACAATTAATTTGATTCGTTGCATTTCTTCCAAAAAAGCTCCGTATTGACAACCTCTACACACGCAAAAATCAGATTTGAAATTCATCGACGCGTACATGAGAACACCCGTAACACGTGAAACATAAATTAATTTATATATGACAAAAACAATTACCTACAAAATATTAGTTAATCTGACAATGAACATAATGCCACACTATAAAAAAAATACAAAAAAATTTGTCTAAAAATTAAAACAAAATATTAGGGGTGGCAGCCCTTATCACTTAGGGGTATGACAAATAGATGTTGACCGATTCTCACCTAACCAATAGTCACACAAAATTTCATGAGAATCGGTCAAGCCGTTTCGGAGGAGTATGGTAACTAACTTTGTGACACGAGAATTTTATATTTAAGATTATATTATATGCATATTTTAGAAAATTGCTGTACTGAGAATATGAATAGAAATATACTTAATAAAGATAAACGATGATAGATATGATGATTTGTTATAGGGCTCAACGAACAGGGTGAAGTTTTTATTAAAGATTTATTTTTAAGATACCGATCTATTCAAAGAAATTTTTTTGGCACTCCATTCAATGATTCATTAATGATAATTTCTTTTTTAATACTAATTTCGCAATTTATTTTAATTTAATTTTTATTCATTTTTTATAGTCATTGGAACTGATTTTTTTGAACACAACGTGAACCTTGATTTTAAACCATACTCATAGATATCGAGCCATAAATATTTTTCCACTTATTTTTTTCCGTAAATATTCCCAATCCATCAATTATTTTTTTTCTTGCTCAATCTAGTGGAATGTTTTTGAGTGTGCCCTTATTCCTATTCCTCTGGCGGACAATTTTTAGCACTTCCTAAGCAAAGATTAGGAACTTGTCATTTATTATATTTTTATAACACCCCTAGGGAAAAATCTTTAAAAGAGAGCTTAATGCTATTTTTATCTAGCTCCTACTACCTGAAAATTTTGTGATCATAGTTTTCGTAACTTTTTAAAATAGAGAGCATGAAAAATATCAATCAAGCCAAGTTCCTTAATTGTCAGCTAGAGGTCGCTAGAATGTTTTTTGAGACAAATTCGCAAAATTATTCACTCGAAAATGCCACAAACAGGAATCAGTCTAGATGCAATAAATGTTACAAGAAGACGCAAATAAGTGTGCCAGGTGAAAAGACAACTGGTTAATTTTTTGTATGGAGGCTATATAAAATAGTAGACCTATTTTGATTAAAATTCACACAGATGAGTAGTTTAATATGAAACACAGTAAAGAGAGGTTCTTTTAAATTTAGTCGACAAAATCGATCTTTTTTTTACAAAAAATAAAAGGATTTTTTGAGGCTATCAATATTTATAGAAATAGAACGTTTTGAAAATACCCAAGTCTTGCGCTGGGCGACTTTCTAAAAATATTAAATGCGTTTTTCTCGAAACCATGTTTTTCAGCAGAATTTCAAGCACAGCACTTGATCTATCTCTTGATCTATTGTTCCGATTCCTTTCATTTAAAACATGTTTAAAGGGATATAATTTTTGTATTTCTTATACTAACAATATATATGAAAAATTGTTAAATTTTTAGCAAGGTCAAATCACAAAAAAAGATTTTGTGTTAATTTTTTGTATATTTTTTGTTGTTTTGTTAATTTTTCGTCAAAACTCATTCTAATTTAATATAAGTCTTAGACATTTCTGTCGTTATTTCCAATTTCGTCCAGATAAAAATGTCCAATTATTGAACAATCAAAATCGAATTTAACAATCAAAACAGGAAGTTTTTATGTCTTTTCATCATACCACAAATAATTCCCAAACTTCGTATTCTTTTTGGCCAAATTTGAAAGAACCTCCCCTTAAGACAAATAAAAAGAGGCTAAATTTATGTCAGCTGTATTTTGTTTTATACCAATAATTTGTGGGAAGTTAAATCCAAATTTATCTGCTATTTCTTATAGCTACCATACAAAAATTAAAACAGTTTTTTGCTAGCTTCTTTGAGTCTCCTTCTAAAATTCTCTTCATCATGACTGATTCCAATTTTTGGATTTTGCAAGCGAACTTTTTTGCAAGTTTGTCTCAATCAAACGTTTTTCCCAACGCCCTCTTGCGGATATTTATAAGCTTTGTCTGGTTGTTATTTTTTCTTGCTCCATCTAGCGACAATTTTTAGAACTTGTGTTGCTCTTAGCAGAACTTTAACCTCAAAACAAATATTTTTCTTTTAACTCTTGTTGCAATAAACCACGAATACGATTTAAAAAAAAAAAAAAAAAAATGTTTAAGATATATTGGATACATATTATACATTATCTGCAACTAGGTTCGGATTAGGTAGGATTTTTAATTGGGGCGGGTTCTTTACTTCAAAGAGTATGTATATTTGAGCTCGCAAAAACCACTTCAAAGAGTATGTATATCTGAGCTCGCAAAAACCAACCCATTTTTGAACTTTTGGGGGGGTTCCGCAACCGAAAACCACACCTGTGGATCCGCCTCTGTCTGCAATATTCAATAAATTATGCGATCATCTTTTTGTAGCCTAGTGTAACGTAATATAGTTTATTTTAGAAAAACTTTAAGGCGATATTTATTTTAATCGGGGAAGTAAAACGGTTTCTTAGAGAATATCAAAGGAAAACAAAAATTATCTTGGCAAGAGCTTCTGTTTATTTTTTTAGCATACACTTAAATCCTTTTAAAATTCATCCAACAAATTTCCGTCTAGAACTTAAAATGTCCTGGCACCCCTTTGTATCGCACATTGCATAGAAATTCATTTTCAGTTTTTACGTCTTTCCTTCCCCACATATCAACTCTGAACATTTTCATAAATTAAAATAAAATTTAATAACCCGGTGACTGCATACAGCAGGAAAGTCTGTTTTTTTTTTTTTGTTGTTTTTTTAATATGAAAATTCCTTTGATGCCAGGACGACATTTGCTCAGGACCACAAGGAAATGCAATGTATGTGTGTGTGGGCTGTAACGAGGAGAAAGAAGGTCACATGACGAGACAGTCAAGGATGCCAGGGGCGGACTTGTTTTGAATGTGTTCAGTATATATACATATATGTGGGGGTGTGTGTGCAAAAGTAACAACTACTTAGGGAACTACTAACTTAATTTTACCTTCATTAAGTTGTTAAAGTCATCGAATGCATAGGCCTCGACCGTGGATACATCGCTGCCCTGTAGTTGTAGCAAAAGATACATAGATACAATTTCCATTTAATTGAAGTTTTAAAGTGTTGGCAAAGTTTAAGTTTGCAGCTGGTAGGGGGTTTTTTTTTTTGCTACAGAATGAATGAATGTGCATAAAAATTTATGTGGCATATAAAAAATATTGGCCAACACTGCTGCATACTAAATATCAAATAAATATTATTCTTGCATGCCTGGGAGTGCAGGTTGGAGGTTGTCGTTAGAGGAACTAGGGCGTTCAGGAGCAGTTCGGTTATGTTCATGGCAATTGAACACGTGTTTCGTTTTGTTTTGCTTTGTTTGGTTTAGTCGGCGTTGGCGACTCCCTTTTCAATTCCCAATACAGTTCAATTTTGTTCATTTCCTTGTTGTCCTGCTTTTCGCGCGTTTCCAACGCTTTTCTTTTGGCTCGTTTTCTTTTTATGATGCCACTTGCTGCCGTCAATTTCTGTCTACAACGTGCTTTTATGCGATTCCAGGCACAGATAAGGCACACAGATACACACACAGACACTTTTACGTAGACTGTGGCTTTTCTTAGACAGACATATTGAATCCATCACTTAAACATGAAATATAAACGCGCACACAGATACACGCACACAAGCACAGAGAGCGAGAAACATTTTAGCATTTTTGTTGCTGGCATAAATTCAACTTTAGTACCAAAACGCAAAACCAATTCGAGTAAAAGTGAAAGGGAAATTGTTATAGCTATATTTGTAGATATAGTCAGCAAAGATACAAAAATATTAAGGAAGTTTAGATGCTCTACTTGTTATATTGAGAGCATTGAATTGTTCCTACGCAGGACTATATACAAAAGGGGGAAACTCGCTTCAATCAAACACTAAAAAAGGACAATTTGTATATCTATCTCCTTCCTTTAAAATTTGAAAACGATACGAAACTTGGCTTTTGAGATAATCATTAATATGAAACACATTCACAAATATTTGCTGAGAGCTCCCAAATGTATGCTATGATATTTGAAAACTCGATATGTTTATATTTTTAGACTGGAAATCTATCTAATTTTTTTTGACAGATTGCCAGGATAGATTGACAGGGTACATTGACAGCTTAGAAGATCGACAGATTGATAGATTGACAGATTTCAAAGGTGACAGATTTACAAATTGGAAAATTTACAGATTTATAGATTGACTGATTCAAAGATTGACAGATAGATGATTAATAGACACGGTAGAAGGGTAGATAGATAGATACATAGATAGAGAAATAGATAGATGGACTGGTAGATAGATAGATACATGAATAGATAGATACATGGATAGATAGATACATAGATAAATGTATTGATAGAAACTTAGATACGTAGATAGAGAGGTAGATAAATACTTAGAAACGTAGATACATAGAGAGATTGTCTGATTCACAGATTGACAGATAGATGAATAATAATAGACACATAGGTAGCCAGAAAGGTAGATAGATAGATACATATATGAAGAAATAGATAGACAGACTGCTAGATAGATAGATAGGTGAATATATAGATACATGGATAGATAGATAGATACATAGATAATGGTATAGATAGAAACTTAGATACGTAGATAGAGAGATAGTTGGATACTTAGACATGTAGATGGATAGAAAGATAGACTGATGGCAGATAGATATTTAGATCTTAGATACGTAGATGATATAGAGATTGACTGATTCACAGACTGACAGATAGATGAATAATAGACACATAGGTAGACAGAAGAGTAGATAGATACATATCATATCATAACTGGCCGTCAACCAGTTGGTGTCACAAGGGAAATCACGTGTAACCCTAGACTTGGGTAATTGTGACACACTTCTGGAAGTGCGACTATAATCTCCGGGCGGCTGAAAGCAGGCCCATGGTTAGGTCATGTCTCTGCCATGGGTGCTGACGAATGGTAGTTCGGGCGAGAGAAGAAAACTCTATAAAATTACCCCAAATCTAAGGTGGAACAGCAAAGGCCGAGGGTTAAATGGCTGAGGTCGTCTCAGTCATCACTTTGCGAACTCTGGATACCTGCCGACCTCCAGTTTTAACAAATAGCTTCCCGCGGTAGCCGGGCTATGCCGCGGGTGACGCACCCCTTCCCGACTTCTCGTAGGTCCAAATTTATGAATCTGAATAAAACTAACAAAAACAACAAAAACCAAAAACCTGAGAACCTAACTCGCCAAAATACGATAGGGAATAACATCCCAATAAATGCAGCTCAAAGCGCGGTGAGGAAGGAACCAGAAGGTGTCCTTCCCATCCCGGATTGTGCCGGCAAGGGTAAGGCGGCAAGCCCACCGTCTTCCCTAGATTCTGAGGGAAGGCAGTCCAACCCATCCTCGGACGAAAAAATGGAACAAGAATGTTTCGCTTCTTCGTCCAAGGTAGGGCTGGCTGCCAACTCTTCAAAGCCGGCTACTCCTAAGATGCCACCACCAACAAAACAGTCTTACCAAGACAGGCGACGGACAGGAGAAATTCTCCAAAAGAATCTTACCAATCCGGAGGTCACACCGGAGGGTAAGAAATTAGTAGATTGGACCAGAGGTATCCTGCGGGTTTCCAGCCAACAGCCCCAGGGAAACCTAAAGCCCAGGTCAAAAGGCAGAGATCCGCAGAAGAAGCTGCGCCTCCGCCAAAAGGAACGCGACCGCAGCACCTCAACCGCTCCTTTGCCGAGGTTACGAGGGATAAGATCCTCCTTGGTGTCCTAGACAAGGGCAACAAGGAGGGTTTTGTACCTCGGAACTTGTGGAAACGGGTGGAAAATGAGCTGCAAGATCGCTTCTTGGACGAATTGGAGAGAAGCGGAGGACCCCCTCCACTCTGCAATGACGCCGGATGGCATCTCGGCACAATAAAGACAATTGCGTGCGAAGACATCCGCTCGGCAGTGGCCTACAAGAAGGCTATAGCAGCTCTTGGAGAAGTCTATCAAGGAGCTAAGCTAGTTGCGGTGGACTGGTCGGAGGTCCCCATTAGACCGAGAGCCAGAGTATGGGTCTCAGCCAAGCCGGAGGATCCAGACAAGATCCTCACACCTGAAAACCGATGACTGGCGGATTGCCAAAGTAGAGGGTACGACAGGCCCAACGAGACAGGTTCTGCTGATGACAGGACTTAGATTTTTAGTTTTTTAGATTTTTAGATTTTTAGATTTTTAGATTTTTAGATTTTTAGATTTTTAGATTTTTAGATTTTTAGATTTTTAGATTTTTAGATTTTTAGATTTTTAGATTTTTAGATTTTTAGATTTTTAGATTTTTAGATTTTTAGATTTTTAGATTTTTAGATTTTTAGATTTTTAGATTTTTAGATTTTTAGATTTTTAGATTTTTAGATTTTTAGATTTTTAGATTTTTAGATTTTTAGATTTTTAGATTTTTAGATTTTTAGATTTTTAGATTTTTAGATTTTTAGATTTTTAGATTTTTAGATTTTTAGATTTTTAGATTTTTAGATTTTTAGATTTTTAGATTTTTAGATTTTTAGATTTTTAGATTTTTAGATTTTTAGATTTTTAGATTTTTAGATTTTTAGATTTTTAGATTTTTAGATTTTTAGATTTTTAGATTTTTAGATTTTTAGATTTTTAGATTTTTAGATTTTTAGATTTTTAGATTTTCAGATTTTTAGATTTTTAGATTTTTATAAAGACAGATAAATAGATCGATAGAACCATCGAACCTATGCTACTCATATCTTCATGATAAATTGCAGGGTATTAGCACTGCTAGCAAATGGTTTTACCAACACACGTTGCCAACTTTGTACACCTTTCAACACCTAAAGAGAACATAAAAAAATGAAAAGCAATTTCCATCCAAATATAAACAGCACATATGGAAAATAACCAAAAGTGTGTCTCTGTAGGCTGGAGCACTATCTATCAGTCCGTCCTTTCATGAAGCTTTCCGTCTGTCCGTTTTTCCTTATATGCTACATGAGATTTTTATTGCTTGCCAGAAAAGAAATCTTGTACATAATGCTACATGCTTTTTGGTTCAGCTGTCAGCAAAGTCACGCCCCAGAACGCCTACTTTGGTTACGCTTCTAACGTTTTTATGCGATTTTTCAAATAGACTAAGTCGTATATAAAATAATGGAGCTTATAAGAATTTACACAAACACAAATACATTCAATTTTATGCTATATTATATACAAAATACTCATGTTTATGTTTCTCCATCAAAATCAAAGCTTTTAACATTTATTCAGGCTGCGCCGTGATGTATGCAAAGAAATTCGTAAAGATAAATATTGTCAATTGGATGCATTGTCATGCCGAGGTTGTGCACTGATGGAAACCACTCATGCAGGATTATATCCACATGACAGTTTATGCAACAGATACGAGTATTTACTTGCAACAACTAACGAGAGTGGCATGTCTGAGCAGAAAATGGCATAACAGATGGTTTTTACACTCTGTGACTTTGAGGCATGAGCATGAGGCAGAGACCTTAAAGATAAACCATATGTACCCTTGTACATATATAAAACAAGGTTACTTTCTAACAGGTAGTTACCAGCTACCATACTCAATCACAGGATTAAGCCCACCTTTGAGACAAGATGTCCATTTGAACCAAATCGATTAATCAAACTGGGAACATGGAACACCATAAAGCACTGTGCACTTTTTGCAACGCATTATGTTTGAGTGGATACTAAGTGGATACTGAATATTCGATAGCTCGAGTGTGGGCTTCACTCTCTAAAGCACTCGATATGTGGAACTGGACTGCATTTAAATCGAATTTTATGGATTGCTTATAAGTGCAAAAGTTTTTTGCTACTTGTCTCTTATATAAAAACTGTTTTTTTATTAGAACTTGACTTAAAGCTTCGCTTATGGTTGACCCATTCACCAACACTAATTAACCAATTATTTTTTATTTTCTCGATATATCGTTGAATCGATAAATAGATTTAAGGAAGTTTAAAAAGAAACAGATAAACAGATTAAAAAAAGTAAATTTGACGTTCTTAAACAAACTATAAATAAATTTTTGAAAGATAACAATAATGTAAGCCCAAAATTTTATATGGTTTACCGCATACGTATTCCAGTTTGGACTTTGATGGCAACTAATCGAAATATATTCGAAAGCAAAATCCGATAATCAGTCCGAACATTTTATTTTTCAAAGCTATCGATAGCTGAATATTGGTAATTTTTTTTCAACAAGAATTAATCGCAAGATAATGAAAAAAAAATTATTTATACAGCAAAAAAAATTTATTAAATTAATTTTATATTTTTGTTTTTTTTTCCCGATAACTAAATGCTTCAAAAAAATAGCAGAAAACTGTTTTTTCTTTAAAAATGTAATTCATAAAAAATTTATTTTATCAAAAACAATTTGGATAAAGTACTACTATTATTATTAAAAATTTTTTAATTTAGTATATATTTGTTTCTTTAAAAAAATGTTTTTATTAAATTTAAAAATTTGTCACATAAAAAAAGATAATTAATATTTGAAAGAATAACTCATACAAAATTGATTTTGCCGATTTTGATTGATTTTTTTTTTTAAATAAACAAATTTAAGATTAATCAATTTTTTAATAATAATTTTTTTTTTGTTAAAATTAATTTTGTTGAGCTATTCTTTTAAATATTAATTATCTTTTTTTATGTAACAAATTTTAAAATTTAATAAAAACATTTTTTTTAATTTAGTTTATATTTGTTAACTTAAAAAAAATGTTTTTATTAAATTTTAAAATTTGTTACCCTTAAAAAAAAAATTAATATTTAAAAGAATAGCTCAACAAAATTAATTTTAACAAAAAAAAATTATTATTAAAAAATTGATTAATCTTAAATTTGTTTATTTTAAAAAAAAATTGTTCAATACATATTTCTATTAATTTATTTAAATTAAATAATTTATAAAGAAATACTAGTTGATATTTTTATGTATTAATTTTATTTAATAAAATAAAATTTCAAAAACGTACTCAATTTATAATTAAAAAAAAGATGTTATTTTGAATATATTTGTTTATTTAAATACAAAAAAGTATTGGAGAAATATTTTTTTTATTTTAATATTTAAATTTATTAACAGAATACAAAAATTAATTTAAAAAATAATTAAAAATTAAATTCATAGCATATTTATTTTATAAATAAAAATTTAGAAAATTATTACAGAATTTTTGTTTATCTTTATACGTATTTGTTTATTTAAAAAAAAATATTTTTGCAATACTCTTTTTTCATTTATTTATTTAAATTTAAAAAAGATATAAACAAATAAAAATTACTATTTATAAATCTATTCAAAAAAATAATTATTTTTTGATAAAAATATAGAAAACGCATGAGTTTTATTATTAAACAAAATTTTTTTATAATTTTTAATCAATTTTTGTTTGTTTTAAAAACACTTTTTAATTATTTATTTAAATTTAATAAAATAAAAATTAAAAAAAAATATTGAAGAAATATTTTTCTTAAATTTTAATATTTAAATTTAATAACAGAATACAAAAAAATAATTTTAAAAAATGGCGGACGTAAAGTCGGGCGCGGACGATTTTAGGATACCCTGTACCACTAGCTTGTAATAAATTCCGATTTCTTCACAAAAAACCAAAAACAGAAGAATTTTTAAGCAAAAATTTTTTTTTACCGATCGTTCCTATGGGAGCTATATGATATAGTCAACCGATTTCAATAAAATTTGACACATGGCACAACCTTAAAAAAGATATGAACGCCAAATTTATTTCAAATATCTTTACAAACAAACAAAACACATCGAATTTTGTATAAAAAACGTGTTTTTGGACCGATTGGTCCTATGGGAGCTATATGATCTAGTCAAACGATTTGGATTAAATTTAGTACAGTGCTTAGGAACTATAAAATACTCACGAATATCAAATTTGGTCCCAATATCTTAACAAACAAACGAAACACAACAAATTTTGTTCAAAAATCGATTTTTTGGAAGATCGGACCTATGGGAGCTATATGATATAGTCAACCG
Source organism: Chymomyza amoena (assembly GCA_037043745.1). Lineage (NCBI taxonomy): Eukaryota > Metazoa > Arthropoda > Insecta > Diptera > Drosophilidae > Chymomyza > Chymomyza amoena. The sequence continues at coordinate 105,554 of JBAMAX010002241.1, read as the reverse complement.
ATTTTGTTCAAATTTGGCACATTGCTTAAGTGGTTTAACAAATTTCCAAACGCCAAATCTGGTTAGGATATCTTTATTAAAAAACGAATTTTTCTTTAAAAAAGTTATTTTGGCCGATCGGTCCTATGGGAGCTATATGATATAGTCAACCGATTTCGATCAAATTTGGTACAGATTGGGAACTATAAAAAACTTTCGAATACCGAATTTCGTTACGATATCTTCATAAACAAACGAATTATTCATCTAAAACGCTTTTTTTTTGTCGAGGTCGTCTCAAACACCCCCATGGGAGCTATATAATTTATCCCCGATATCAAAAAAATAAAATAAACTTGCCTCCTATGGAATAATATGGAATCTAATGTGTGTGTGTGTTTGGTAACTCTAGCTCTTACCATCTCTGAGATCTAGGCGTTCACACGGACGGACGGACGGACAGACGGACATATCGAATTCTCTCTTCACCCTGATCATATTTTAGGTAACTTTGGGGTGTCTCCGACGTCTCCTTCTATATTGTACATACATTTTCGGCTTGCACAAACTTAATATACCCTTGGTACCATACGGTACAGGGTATAAAAATATTGAAGAAATATTTTTTTTAGTTTTAATATTTAAATTTAATAACAGAATACAAAATTTAATTTAAAAAATAATTAAAAATTAAATTCATAGCATATTTATTTTATAAATAAAAATTTAGAAAATTATTACAAAATTTTTGTTCATCTTTATACGTATTTGTTTATTTTTAGAAAATATTTTTCCAATACTCTTTCTTCATTTATTTATTTTAAATTTAAAAAGATGTAAACAAATAAAAATTACTATTTATAAATCTATTTAAAACAAAAATGATTTTTTGATAACAATTTAGAAATTTGAATTTTATTATTAAACACAATTTTTTTATAATTTTCAATAAATTTTTGATTGTTTTTAAAAACATTTTTTTAATTATTTATTTAAATTAATATAAAAAAATTAATAAAAAATAGTACCATTTAATATTAAAAAATATAAATTACAAAAAAAGGGCTCTATCAACAAAAATTTTGAACTCACACTAATTTTAATACTAAAAAAATTTTTATTTTAAACGTATTTGTTTATTTTCAAGAAATAATTTTTCAATTATTTTTTTAAATTTATTTATTTAATTAAAAAAATATATTTTTTTTTATGTGGCTAGAACATTTAAAAGATTTCAGGAATTCTATACAGAATTTTCATTTGTTCTATGAGCAAAGTAATGACAAATAACCATAAATCCAAGCAATAGAAAAATAATATATCAATATGTAGACAGTAATTTTTCATGATCTGGTCAGAATATATTTAAAATCTAAAGTTATAAAAATATAGTTTTTTTTAGCATATCAACATTTGATGTGGCTAGAAAATTTAAAAGATTTCAGGAATTCTATACAGAATTCTATACAAGTCAAAACCAAATCTATCCTCTTAACTTATTTTCTCACATCTGTTTGTTTTTGCTGCCTTAACCCATAACTGAGAGTTTCTATGACAACATCAAGTCCCAAAAACACAGTTTCCTAAGCTTTCAAATCCATTTACATCATTTTCATAAACAAGTTTGTCTAGATAAAAGGAACTTGCTTCAAAGAATATCCTTGTTTCATATACTCATATATTAAGTATACGTAAGCAGTACAATGGAAGATTTCAACAGTCAGCCACAGGCGCCATGTAATCTTTGACAATATTAATACATGGCACACACACACACACAAACACCTACAGATATACAAATACACACACATCCATTAATATAGATGTCAGTCTGTTGTTATATACATACATAGCTGCTGTGTCTATGTACTTATAATTTGATTTGTGCTTGAATTACGCTTGTTCACACTTGTATGCTCAGAAACATGCACACACACAAAGACATACACCCACACACACACACACACACACAAATGCTCTCCCACACACAGCTGCAGATTGTCAGAGTGAGAGGGCAACAGCAACATCCACTTAATCACTGTCACTGTCAAGAGTGTGACAACATTGGCCTTCAATTTATTTAAACAGTTTTTTCACTTTTTTTCCCATTTCCCATTTCCCTTTTCGGACTCTGCTTTAGTTTACTATTTGTCTTAACAATTACGTGCACGTCCTACGCTCTCCGTCTAAACTTTACGGACACGGTAGCCAGCACGACATTGTTTTATTTAATTATGCCAATTTTTTTTTATTGAATTAATTGAATAGCAAACAAAATGGGATTTACTTAAGCCATTTTGGTAAACAAAAAAAAAAAAACTTGCTCTAATTAGCAGATGACTGACAATGAGCTTTATAGTGATTGGATTTTGTTCGTTTTTGTGTTTCTCTGTTTTCTTGTTCTATTTTTATAAAAGTAATCTAAAGAGTAAGTATTTATATCAATGGGTCAAAATATGTAAAGCGGACTGGTTTTAAATTTGTTAGATTCAGCAGATTTTTCTTTAAGCAAAACTTTGGGTATTTAAGAACATAAGCGTATTTGGGCTAGTCCACTCTTGACACAAATAAATTAAATTTATGATAATTTTAAAAAATATACGCTTTGTATTAAAAGCTATTTGCGAGATAATTATTTAAAATTATAACCTCAAGGCAATCTGTGTATCATCTAAGAGCGTGACGTAGACAGTAGCCTTCAATTAAGATTAAATTTTTTAGTTAAAAAATGTGGTACAGTCGAGACGGTGCCCGACAGTGGAATACCATGTAACTTTTCGCTCAAAAATTTGTTCTGCATATTCTTACTAAGAGCTTTGCAATTAGAATTATTTTTTTTGTGAAATTCGATATTTATACCTATAAGTTCCGTAAATTTTTACCGAGTTTGGAGTTTCGTCAAAGAAGCTATTTTAAGTATAAAGTAATGGGTGATTTTTTTGCTGAATTCTTGTTGGCAACACTGTTTTTGAAAGATCACGCGTGAATCGTGTCTTGTGTCATTGTCAAACTTGTTCAGTTTGGTCTATAATTTAACCGTGAATCGACTTACGAACGAACAACGCTTGCAAATTATAAAATTTAGTATCAAAATTCATGCTCGGTTAAGAAAGTGCATCGCGCACTTCATCTAATTTATGGGCAGTTTGGTCGGCCTACTGAGGGAGCTATTCGGAAGCATGTGACTAAATTTCGAACCCAGTTTACATTATTGGACATTGAACCAGCAACACGCATACGTAGAGTGAGGACCGAAGAAAACATTACAGCTGTATTCGCCAGTGTTATTGATGATCGTGAAATGTCGATTTTCCGTCGTTCGCAGCAATTGGGCCTATATTACACTACGTCGAAAATTTTGCGAAAGGATTTGTGTATAAAACCTTATCAAATACAGCTGGTGCAGGAATTGAAGCCACACGACCTCCCACAACATCTAACATTTGGTGAATGGGCGCTTGCAAGGCTGGAGGAAGATCCATATTTTTATCGAAAAATTGTGTAGAGCGGCAAGGCTCATTTCTGGTTGAATGGATACGTCAACAAGCAAAATTGTCGGATCTGGAGTGAAGACTAGTCAGAAGCATTGCAAGAGCTACCAATGCATCCCGAAAAAGTCACTGTTTAGTGTGGATGATGGACCGGTGGCATCATCGGGAAGTACTTCTACAAAGACGACAATGGCGCTACCGTCTGATGATTGACGACTATTTTTTGCCCAAAATGGAAGAATTGGACATGCCTGACATGTGGTTTCAACAAGATGGTGCCGGCACGCGAAACAATGACGCAATTAAGAGCCGCCTTTGGTAAACAGTTTATCTTACGTTTGGGGCCCGTCAATTGGCCGCCTAGATCGTGTGATTTAACGCCTTTGGATTATTTTTAGTGGGTCCATGTTATGGCTAAATTCTACAGGGATAAACCAGCAACGAAAGGCGTACTGGAAGCCAATATTGAAGCGTTTATTCGTGAAAAACCGGTCGAGTAGTGCCAAAATTGGACAGTGGGCCATTTACAGCGGAGCCGCGGCCAACATTTGCATGAAATCATCTTCAAGCATTAAATTATATTGATCGTTTTATCGATTTCAATTAAGATTTAATCAATTTTTAACATTTTTTGTGTTTTTACTATATCACTCGGAATATGGGGTAAGTTTCAAGTGGATTTGTTGAGGGGTGTGGGAGAAAACACGGTAAATCGATTACGGGGGGTGTCGAGTCTGCATCAATAAAAATTGGATGTGGATTTGTTCATTAGAGCCACATGAATCAGCTTACCAAAAATTGTGATTCGAAGTCAGTTGTTACCATAATTAGCAAGAGTCAAATACTGACGCAGTTTATTGGCAAGGGGAGGTGAAATTTTTATATTTTTGACTATAACATTTGCTGTATTTGTCTGATTTTATTCACAGATGCGTGGAACCATGACGCATCTTTCTATTGAATTACAGATAAAAATACCAAACGGTGTGGGCAAAAGCCGCGAAAATCTACTGACGGGGTATCGGGGAAATATATTGACATGATTCAACAAACTTCAACTTCTCAGGAAATATGCGCACCAGCTGGTAAAGTTTTGATTCTAGCTCTTTTAGTGATAGAGATCTAGGCGCTCATTCGGACGGACGGACGGCCACGGCTCTATCGCTACCCGATGTTCTGATAAGCATTTTGGTATAAAGGAATTGGGGTCTGTCGCGCTTCCTTCTGACCTTTACATATGTTGCATAAATCTAGTATACGCTTTGTACCTATAGGCACAGGGTATAAAAATTCAATACATTTTTAAGATTCATACCTTAAGAGGTACCTAGCGCATCTAGTATCTAAAAAAAAGAAATGTTAACAATATGCTAAAACTTCAAAATCTGACAAATGTTACATGCATCTTATTTTGATCCAAATATATGCACATGATATTTTTTACCTGGCTTATATAACGTATACGCAATGTCAGCACTTTGCTTGCCAAAATACTGAAAATTAGGATGGAATTTTTTTGTAAAAGTTCTAAGCTCCCTTGGGTTAAATTTTTTGGATTTTTTCAGATGCTTTTTCTTTTTACGATACATTTTCATTGTGCAACAACGTTATAGCACCATCTACCGTCTGCAAGTAGCTGACGCCATTTAGTGTCTAAAATAATAAATGCTAACAATATGCTAAGACTTCAAAATCCTGAATGACAAATTTTAACACTGACCCAGTTTTACATATTTTGACCCAAATATAAGCACACATGCAATTTGAGCGTATTTTTAGCTGGCTGGCATTACGTATACGCAATGTCAGCATTGAGCATCAGCTGCCAAAACTCTGACGTGTTGAACCCTTTTACTTATATTTCGATTCATTTTTTTTCCCAGTTTTTGTTGCACTTGAAGCCACTCAAACGAATTGGTGCAAATTGAAGAGCTTGCACCACGATTTGTCGGTTTGAATATCTTTATGCAAGTATGTGTGAGTGTGTGTGTATGTTTGTGTGTGCAATTGGCTGAATGCACATGAGTGTGTGTGAGTGTGTGTGTGTGGCAGACGAGTTTGTCAATATTTGCTGGCGAATAGAACGTGAACACGATGAGAATAAGCAATGAATTTGGGTGCTACATACATTTTATGCGATTGCTGGATGGGTAGATAACTTTGAGGGAGGGATATACTCAGTATCAAAAATAAGATGAAAATATTTTTACTACCAAGTAATTTTGATTAAAAGCACGTTTCAGGGACTTTTCTTTGTATTTTAACATCTTGATGGAATCAAAATTGTTAAGCATAACAATGGAAGCTAACTTTGGAGATTTTAATCCAAAATGAAGAAAGGAAGTAGAATGAATAATACAAATTTGAGAAATATTTTAGAAATACCAATAACAAGATGAAAATATTTTTACTACGAATTAATTTTGTTAAACCCAATATGGCAAAGTAACATAGCAGAATGAATAATGATATTTTATATTTTGAAAAATATTTTAGAAACGCGAATCAAGTAATAATACAAAAAAATTTTCGGAATTTTTTTCTTTCAATATTCGTGGAGTGGTACATCATGAATACGATTCAGAGTGACAAACGGTCAATAAGGAGTGTTATGTGACAGTTTTGTGGCGTTTGCGTGGATGGGTCCGTCGTATTCGGCAGGAATTGTGGGCTGACAATTCGTGGATTTTACACGAAGATAACACGCCATCTCATTGAGCCACGATTCTGAAAGCACTTAAGGCAAAACGCTCTATGAATACCATCGACCAGGCACCGATCCAGATCTGGCACCGTGTGACTTTTTCCTCTTTCCAAAACTAAAATTTTCACTCCGTGGAACTCGTTTTGACTCCATACTGATCATAAAACAGAATGTGACGAGAGATCTGAACGCCATCCCGGCGTACGCCTATTAAAAATGTTTCGAAGATAGAAAGAAGCGTTGGCATATATGGATTGCTTCAGAAGGGGCAAATTTTGAATGAGACAAAATAAATATTGAAGAAGATTAAATATTTTGCGTTTTATTTAGAAATTCCGGAAACACAATTGCCACAATGTATATATAGAGACATTTTTCTCCAATTTAATTCTTGTAAATTAAATTTAAATTTTTTTAAATAAATCAAAAAATTAATGCTTACATTGATCTGATTTTATAGCAATGGTTTTTTTGGCAAAGTGTTCCTGAGAACCAAAGTTGCGCTGCGTCGTTGTCAAAATAAATTTGAACCGGCCTAGAAATCCTTCATATTAATTTTTTTTCGGCTTTTAAAATAAAAAAAAACAAATTATTTGAATTAGGTAAATTAACTAAATAATAATTATTATATTATAATTAATAAAATAAAATTATATAAGGAAGTTTCCACTAAATGAAAAATAAATAATAATAATAAATTTTTTGAAAATTCTCAACATTAGTATTTTACAAATTTAAGGATCGTTGAGTGACCCTTCATATAAAAAGCACCATATTAAGGATTTTTTTCGAATAACATGTATTTGCGTATTTTTAGCATCTACAGTCCTTACCCGATTTTTAAGATCTTTAGACTCAAAATGTTCGAATAAGAAATTTCTTTCAACTAAAAGCTTAACATAATTCAACAAAATTTTAGTTTTAATACGCAAGCTGGAAAGTTATATTTTTGAAAAATTGTCGAAAATTGCACCTTTTTTTGACTTTGGTTTCTTATAACTTCAATAATTTTTACTTAATCTGTACATATTACATATCACAGTATACCTTTCGATCTTATCGATTTTCATGTCGAATTTTGTTCACGAGATAATAGCAAATAACTGAAAAAGTCCCCAAAAAATGTATTTCGAAAAAAATCTCGAAAAAGGTGCTTAAGAAAAAAAAATCGTTGTCACTCTCGAGTTTCTCAATCCAAGATTACCCTAAAAATCACTTTTTTACGAAGATTTTTTTTCGTGTAAGCTACTTTTATTGATTATACTGATAATTAATTTATTTTATTTCTTATTTGAAAAAAAATACAGCTTAATCGAAAAATAAATCAAATCTACACAGGGGAAGGACGAAGGGTCATATCAGGTCGTAGCCTGAATCTGGAGTTGTTACTATTTCTATGACCACTATGAAATTATTTTTAATATTTAATTTGAGAAACAAAATGATCGCATTCCGTATCAACTTATCTTATTTCCCTATTTTTTTAATTATTTTTCCAAAAAATTACTCATTTTAGCATAATTAAAAAAAGTATTTTTAATTTTTTATTTCAATTTGATTAAACTACTAAATATTTGTTTACTATTTTTTTTTAATATTTTTTCTGAATCGGTAATAAGGCCTTAAAACTTATATTGAAAAAAAGAATAATCCGATTCTGCATCAACCTACATTTTTAAAGACCCGAATATTTTTAAACCAATTTTTATGTAGCCTGATTTTTTAATAGAGCGCTTACAAAAAATTTGGCTACTTTTATTAGTTATATTTTTTTTCAAAAAATTAAATATTTTTATTTTAAATAAATAAGTTTTTAAAAAAAGAAACTTAAAGTTAAAGTACCTAAGAATCTATTAATAATTCTAAAAAAATACGTCGCGTTGGGGGACCGCTCATAGAATTACTTCAAAAAATTTGCAACGACGTCTGCCCTCGCGTGTCCCCCAACGCATAAGTCACCTTTAATACAAAAAAAACTAAATTGAAATCATTGCATGCGTTCGGGAGTTATGATGCCACAGACAGACAGACAAATTTTAAGCCAATCGGACAAAGTTGATGGTTTTAACTTCAAATGGCCATAAATAAACGAGAAGAGATAGAGCAAAAATAACCTCAGATTCGAATCAGTGGCGTCGTCAGATACAATAGGACCAAATTTTAAGCCAATCGGACAAAGTTGATGTTTTCTCCCCACTTTTACTCCCCACAACTTTTAAACGGCTCAACCGATTTTCATCAAACATGTCTAACAACACTCGCACATAATTCACCTTTAATACAAAAAAACTAAATTGAAATCACTGCATGCGTTCGGGAGCTACGATGCCATAGACAGACAGACAAACAGACAAACAAACAGACACGTCAAACTTATAACACTCCTCTTTTTGCGTCGGGGGCTAAAAAGAGAAGGCTTGATTAGAAAAAATAAATCGCATGTTCTAAAAAACATTCCTGATCCCACCTTAAATTTTCTTCAAGTTAAGCAATCTTTAGTTTATTTTCTGATCTAAGACGTTTCCCTCTCATTATTTATTTGCACACACTTAATCATTTATCCTTAGGGTGCTGAACATAAATAATACACTGGGACACAATAGAACCGACCACACACATTCACACTAACCATAATTTATAGCACCGTGCGTGCTCTGAGCTTTAACAAGGAAGACGATAAATAAGGATTGGATATGGTAACACGTTGATGATATGGTGACATGGTTGATGACGTCACACAATGTCTTATAAATTGTCGCTTACGAATCAACAGCGCATGCAAATTTATGTCTCATTTTAGGAAAAGAACGTGTAAAATTGAAAAAAATTAATTGAAGCTTATCTGTGGAATTTTTAAGTACGGCTGAAGCCCTAGGATAACTTTTTATGATGCAGAATCGGATGCAGAAATGTGCATTGCACAATCCTCACGAACTTGGGTTTTGACATTGATTGCTGTTATCGCTCCAAACGCTTTAAATTAATGGCTCGTGAGTGAGTCACTGTGTAAGTGAGTGTAGCTGTGAGTGTGTGCATTTGAGTGAGTTGACGTGTGTGTTAGTGTTGCTGAGTGTGTGTGACTCACGAATGAGTGAGTGTGTGTGACTACTTTGCGGCTGTCGTTGACGACTTTATTTGATATTTGAACAATGCCAAAGCCATCGCGTATGCCATGCATGCCTACGCGGCGGCTACGCGACGTCGACGCTTCCCTCCAGCTAAGTGCTGAGGCAAAAGTGCCACAGAGAGAGGATGTGGCATGGCTAGGAACTGGATGTGGCAGCCACAGCAGCCGCCTTCAAGGCTAAACAACGAGCTTAAGGCTTTGCACATGCCATGCATATTAAACGATGATTAAATGTGCCATAAAAAAAGCGAACGCAAAATAATAATCATAACAACGCAAAGGAAGCAGCTTTAGCAGCAAATGTGTTATAAATCACGCACACTATAAGAAAATGGAGTGGTACATATCCTATGATGATTATCTGCCAAGTATCTCTATACTTAGAGATACACCCACACACACACATACACACACACACATGTATATGCCAGCTATTATGTGCAAATGTTTTGTAATTAAGGATTTAGTGTAGCTGCTTTATTGATTTTATGTTGATGGAAAAAAAGTGTAGCATACCTTTGGGAGCGACTTTTTGCACTAACAAAGTAAGTGTCAAGTTTCTAGGCTATTGCATTTTTAAAGCACTTTTTATGAAGTAGGCAAAGGTACAAACAAATACTTGCACATACACACACACACACATACACACGGATATAGGTTTAAGCAAGTTTTGTAGCCAAGGGAATTTGTATAGACATATGTAGGGGAACCAGGGCTGCTAAACGAGTTTTAAACGTAAAAGGTTAGAAGGCGCTGTGGCAAAAAGCTTAGTTTGTAAATATTTTTGGAGTGTAAATTGTATCATAAAAAGAAATATTATTTCTTAAAATTGTTTTGGTAAAATAAAATAAAATAAAATAAAATAAGAAGAAAATAAACGTAATTATGTTAAACCAAAATGTATATCCAAAATATGCAAAATGTTTTGTGTTTTATTTTATTTATTATTACTAGTCTGAACCGAATTGAATTATAATTTAATTATTTAAAAACAGTTAACAAAAATAGTTCAAAATATTTTTAATTATTTCAAAAGCAACAACACATGTTCAGATGATGACATTAAAATAGAAAAATTAAATTAATTTTTTCATTAATTTTAATTTATATTGGCAGATTTTGTTAAATTTCAGTCAATCCTGTTATATAATTTAATTATGTCAAAATATTAACGTTTTACCACTGGATAAATTGTAAATGAAAAAACCAAAAAAAAAATGGCGTACGTAAAGTCGGGCACGGACGACTTTGGAATACCCTGTACCACTAGCTTGCAATAAAATCCGGTATATTGCTTAAAAACATCAAAGACATTTGGTTGCCAAATTAGGTTCCTTCATAAAAAACCAAAAAAGAATTTTTAAGCAAAAATTTTTTTTATCGATCGTTCCTATTAGATTAAATTTGGCACAGTGCTTTGATACCTTAAAAAAGATGCTAAATTTGTTTACAAGCAAACGAAATACAACGAATTTTGTATAAAAATCGTTTTTTGGACCGATTCGTCCTATGGGAGCTAGATGATATAGTCCACCGATTTTAATAAAACTTGGTGCAATACCCAATACTCTAAAAAACTTCTGATTGCCATATCTGGTTACGATAACATTATTAAAAGATTAAATATAACGAATTTTGTATAAAAGAAGTTATTTTGGCCGATCGGTCCTATGGGAGCTATATGATATAGTCAATCGATTTTGTCAAATTTAATACAATGCTTGGGAACTAGAAAAAACTTTCATCTGAAGCACACCTAAAAAAAAAAATAAACTTGTCTCCTATTGAATTATATGGGATCTTTGCTTACTCTAGATCTTACCATCTCTGAGATCTAGGCGTTCAAACGGACGGACAGACGGCCATGGGTATATCGACTTCTTTAGTCACCCTGATCATATTTTAGGTAACTTTGGGGTGTCTCCGACAAAGTTAATATACCCTTTGTACCATACGTTACAGGGTATAAAATATTCATTAATTTAAAAAATCCATACATGTTCAGCTGAGTAAATTAAATGCAAATAATACAAAAACTAATATAAAAGTTTTTTAACATTTTTTATTATAATTAGCTAATAATATATTTTATGTTAATTCAAATAATTCAAAATCATTTAAATTTTTATTACTTTATAATAATTTATGCTCAGAACTTTAAGAAAATGGATTAAAAATTTTGTATATCCAAAATATTGAACTAATTTTGTAAATTTATTTAATTAACCATTTTCCCCAAAACATTTGTAAATAAACAAAAAGAGATATAAAGCCTAGAATGTGACAAGTATAAATCTGCTAGATATTAGTTTTATGCGCAAAAAATTTAGAGGAATACTTTTTCATTCCTTTTGAATTGAATATATGAATTAATTTAATTAAAAATTTTACCAAAAATACTGAAAATATTTTTATTTCAAAAAGATTTCTTCCGAGTTTTAAAAACATTTGTTAAAATTTGATATTCCAAAATATTAAACGTATATTTTAATTTATTTAATTAACCATTTTTTCGAAATATATTTGTAAATTACCAAAATAGAGAAATACGAGAAAAAAAAAACAAAAATATGGAAACTATAACTTCGCTAAGACCTCTTAAACATTATTTTTTTAAGCAACAAATTTTTCGAATATTCTTTTTATTCCTTTTCTACTTATCGAGAGCACAAGGAGTATCGCAAAAAAAAATTTCTGTTAAATACTTTAATAAAAACTTTTGCTGCTTCTTGGGCCAGAACTCGAGCGAATTATTGATTCGTGATTTAAAAAAAAAACGCTAATTTTGCACCAAACACGTTTTTTGGACCGTTCGGTTCTATTATAGGACTATAACCATATATTTTATAGTCAGCTGATTTTGATTCAATTTCTTGCAGGGGTGGGCTAAAAAATAGTCAAACATCACAATTGATTACGATATCTTCACAAACAAACGAAACAGATCGAATTTTGTTCAAAAAACTATTTTTTTTACGATTGTTCCAATGGGAGCTATATAATATTGTCAACCGATTTTGATCAAATTTGGTACAGTGCTTGGATCTCTAAAAAAACTTAAAAATTTCAAATTTGGTTCCAATCTCTTTACAAACGAACGAAACACAACGACTTTTGTTCAGAAAACGTTTTTTCGGCCGATCGATCATATGGGAGATATATAATATAGTAAAAATATATAAAATATAGTAACAAATTCTTCATAAAATTTGTCACAGTGGTTGAGTATTATGAAAAAGTAAAATATTTGTTCATTTTCGCAACATTTTGTAATTTTTAAAAAAAGATAAAAAAATAATAAAAAATACACTAGAGTGACCTCTGGCGACGCTCTAAATTAAAAATAGATGTCAAAAATGCATTTCTCAACCCAAAAAACACCTAAATGCACATTTGGCTAGAAACAAAATTTCGGTGTTTGCCCATTTTAATGCAATGTTTAAGTCGAATTTGGAATATTGTGAAAAAACCTAATTTGAAAAAGTGGCAGACTCGAAATTCATTTTAGACCCATAGTTTCTAGGGCAAAGTGGCTTAGAATGACCCAAAGAATCAAAATCGCGGTGAGCTCCAGTACTTTTTTTTGGGTCCATATAAATTCACCCGACCCAATGTACATATATAGAGAGACTTTTGCTTAGAGACGATTCGAAAATGCAAGGCAAACCTCATACAAATTTGTTAAATTATCCAAAATATTAAGTATACGCAGCTATGGTATATACTATAGATAAAGAAATCTTTGTATAAAGATCCCTTTAAACCGGGTTTTTAAACCTAAGCCGAAAAAAACTCTGGCCCATTCCTACCGAAAAGGGTTTTAAGTAATAAATTCATTAATATTATGTATAAGCCGATATAAACATACAGGGTGGTCCATCTAGTGTTTGGAATTTGAACTATCGATTATTTGACTTTTAAAACGTCAAATGTCATTCATATATTGGTAAATATTTAGTAAAAACATTAAGATTTACGAAATGGGACGAATTATTGACCTTCCGAAGCGGCTACGGTTCGCAAAATGGGCGGAAGATCGTTTGGCCGAAGATGCCGAATTTTGTCGAAAAATTATCTTCTCGGACGAAGTTCATTTCCACCTCGGTGGTTATGTTAATAAGCAAAATTGTTGCATCTGGGGCTCAGAAAATCCGCAAACGTTCAAGGAGAAGCCAATGCACCCACAAAGAGTGACTGTTTGGTGTGGAATTTGGTCTGGCGGCGTCATCGGCCCATTTTTCTTCGAAAGTCAAGAAGGTGCTGCCGAAACAATCAATGGCGTGCGCTACCACGCAATGTTTCCCGACTGGTTCTTCTAAAAAATTGAAGATAAAGCCTTGGACGATATTTGGTTTCAACAAGACGGCGCCCCATGCCACACAGCGAACGCCACAATCGATCTTCTGCGCACAATCTTTAGAAATCGCTTAATCAGCCGAAATAGCGTTGTGAACTGGACACCAAGAAGCTGCGATTTGACGCGTTTGGATTAGTATCTTTGTGGTGCGGTGAAAGATGAATGTTATGCCAACAATTCGCAAATAATTAATGAGCTGAAGGACGAGATTGGAGCCGCTATTGATAGGATAAGGCCCGATACAATCGAAAATGTGCTCAAAAATTGGACCGATCGAGTGACATACTGCCAAGCCAGCCGTGGTGGTCATTTGACCGAAATGATTTTTCAAAAACAAATTTCATGAACCAACCTTTCAAATAATACTTTGAACATTGAAAAATAATCAACCGTTTTGTTTTTATAGCAAAAGTAAATTCCAATTTTTATATGAACCACCCTGTATATAGCGAGACTTTTGCATAAAAGTCAATCAATTCTATAATATTAGGTATAAGCCGATATGTACATATATACTATAGAGAGACTTTTGATATTTTTTAGACGTCACCTTAAAACAATTTTTAAAACAATCCTTTACAAATTGTTTAAAGTAATCGCCTCCAAAATATCATGTATACGCAACGTCTTCAACAGCTTTGTTCCGAGATTCCTTAAAGTCGATTTATTAACCCAAACCCATTCCTTCTGTTGCTTCTTAAATGCAAACCAATTTACACAAAAAAATCCTGCAGTCCCCAGCCCTGGTTTAAAAACACAATTGTGCATGTAGTACTTACAAATTGCCTTGCCGTACAAAGGTCACAATACGAATAATGTATAACTCATATAAAGAAAGAAGACAGAACGACAAAGCGTCAGACTGAAAGACTTGCTGACAAAAACAACAACAAACACCTTACACACACATTCACACACATTAAAGCTGGCTTTCATTTTTTATTCCTGCGCTTTACATTAATCATACACAAAATATCAAGTATACGCCGCATACGTCAACAAATTTTTTCGTTTCGTTGTTTTATGTGATTTATTTTTGAAAGCGCCTCAGATTTATTATTATTTATTGAATTATCACTCAATCAAAGTATATTAGTGGCCATTGGGTTTAAGTATAGCATGTCCTTATATTGTCCTAGCACGCATGGCACCACTGATAGTCCTTTGCGGGTTCAAACTTATCGTTTTTATTACATTTTTAACACACTACGATACGACAAATTGTTTTCTCACATGGTTAAACAGTTTGTCGGATTTTGCACGCAAAGCCAATTTGGTCAAATTATATCGGCAACAAAATTGACAATACAAAGCAGCAACAACAACAACGACAAGTTAGGGCTAAGAAAGGAAACTTTTTATTATACCAGTTTGGTATTTCATTATTCCGACTGAACGCTTTTGGACAGCCGCAGGACTGTCATTAAGCATATTTGTTAACGTGCATATGTCAATGGTTAGCCAACTTTCTATATAATATATAACAGACGCCCACATTTACGCCCACCTGGGCTGGATTTAACAAAAAGCCGCAAGGATATATTATGTGCATGTATTTTTCATATCAGGCTTAAAGTGATTATTGGCACGTCACAAACTCAAACACACAGGCAGGTAAAATGAAAATATATTTCAACAATTGTTTACACAGGTCAGGGGCGGATTCAGGGGCAACATGCTGGGAATGAAATTTGCAGCCCTTAAAATTTTGTTTACCAACGCCACTGACTTACATACATAAACACCTGTAAATAGCTTTGACTTGAACTGACCCTAAATTTTGATTGATTGGCAGGGTATAATTTATAAGGTTTTTTTTCCATGTGACAATGGCTTAACTTGGAACTTTGTGTTTTATTTAATATGCATTTGGGCTGAAAATGTTAAGCATAATAAATGAATCCAAAAAAGTTTGTTAATATATCTAGTTTCTTGTGACAGTTTTTTGCTATAAAAAGATATTGCTTTAATGTTAAAGCATCAAATTTGAATATGCGAGTCCAGTGGCGGGCTCAAAAAATATGGATTGCTTAATTTGGAGAAAACTACAATATGATTCGTCCTCCTCAATGCGCCCCTGTTGCAATCGAGTGACTAATGAATTCGTTAACATTACAAAATTAACCTTTTAAACTGTCGTATCGGTCTGTATCTTCAATACTCTTCAAATTTTAAGATTATATAGTCCAGATTTAGGAAAATCTGAAATACTAATTTAGAGAAAACAACAATATTTCGAGTTTGATTTGTTGAGTGACGAATAAATTCGTAAAATTTACAAACTTTTTAAGCTGTCGGATCTGTCTGTTTCTCCAATACCCTTCAAATTTGGAGAACATAAAGCTTACTTCTAGTTCAAATTGATCGATTAATTTTATGCCGACATAAATATACATTTTTTGCATAATCGCTTTTGTGCAAATTCTATTTATTCTATATTAAAAAGCTAAATTAAAAAAAAAATTAATTATTATTTTAAAAAATTATTATTTGCGAAATTCGGTTTTAAGCAAAAATTTTATAGAATTTCTTATATGCAAAAAGCAACATTTAAAATTTCACGCTCACAAAAATATTAGAAGCATTAGGACTAATTAACGATACGTTTTTTTGTATGTTTTTAATAGTCGTTTATTTGCGATATTCGGTGTATATGCAAAAAGGCAAAATTTTATAGAATTTTTTTGTATGCAAAGCAATAAATATAAATTGCTCATAAAAATATAAGTATCGCTACCGGTACCAAGAGTGATAGCCTGTTTTATGAAATATTACTTATATGCAAAATGTGGCTTATAAGCTAAAAAAAATTTTATAGAATTTTCATATATGCAAAAAGCTATATTTTACTATCATTAGGACTAATTAATGATACACTTCCTGTACGATTCATGAAAAGCCGCTTATTTGCACAATTCGGTTTATATGCAAAAAGGAAAAATTTAATAGAATTTTTTTATATGCGAAAACAAACATTTTATTATCACTAGGACTAACTAACGATACACTTCCTGTACGTTTTATAAAAAGTCACTTATTTGCGTCATTCGGTAATATGCAAAAAGACAAAATTTTATAGAATTTTTTAATTGTAAAAGCCAACATTTTTATTTTCATGCTCACAAAAATATTCGCATCACTTGGTAATTAATGTTAGTGCCTGTTTCATCGCTTATTTGCAAAATTCGGTTTAAATGCAAAAAGGAAAAATTTTATAAATTTTTTTTATGTGCAAAAAGCAACCATTTTATTTATATGCTCACAAAAATATTAGTATCACTAGTTTCCAAGTGCCAGTTTCATGAAAAATCGGTTATTTGAAAAAATCGGCGTGTATGCAAAAATGAAAAATTTTAGTTACGTCCTATACCATTATGACTAATCACCGATCGGCTTTTTATTGCCAGAGGTTACCCAGTAAATGTAATAAAGAATCACTTTTATGCAAGTTCTGTTTGTATGCAAAATTGCAATATTTCGGCATATCTTTGACTAATCATGCATACAAGAACAAGAACTCTACAATCACGAGTACTTAGCATTGCTTGACTCCTTTATGAAAAAAGAAAGTATAAGTTCAGTGGAAAACCGATTTTTTGCAAATACCGTTTATATGCAAAAAATAAAAACTTCGGCGTATTTTGCCTAACTCTACAAAAATAAACAGTCATCCTACGATTACTAATGATATACTTATTCATGCCAAAAAGTACGTGAGGTTTTAATAAAGAATCGGTTTTCTGCAAATTTAGTTTGTATGCAAAACGACAATATTATAGGACATTTTTTATAATATATTGTAGTTGCATAGAGCTTGTATTTATTATATATATTTGAGTTACTTAGTTATTTTTAGGAAAGGCTTTTAAGTTCTGAAATGCTTTTAAGATGGCAATTTTAATTTTTTTTTTTTTTGCTTTGTCTCACTTTTATATTATATTAGCTTATTTCGCATTTTTTAGAACTAATGAAAGATTGGCTTCTTTTTACAATATTAATTTTAATGAATAATCGCCTTTATGCAAATTTAGCAATGATGCATTTTTTTTATCTTTGTGGTACTTTTATTTTATGCTATGGACTGAAAAAAACACTCAAAAAATTAATTGCTGATTTTAAATTAATGAATAATCGCTTTTATGCAAATTTGGTTTTTAAGCAAAACACAATAATTTAGGACATATTTTTAATAAATTGTAGTTGCATATAGAATGTTTTTATTATACATAGATATCTCAGATTCTTAGTTTTTTTAAGTTTCTTTTAAGTTCTGAAATGCATTTAAGATAACAATTTTATATTTTCCTTCGATTTGTCCAACTTTTATTTTATATTATGGACGGCAATTTTTTTTTTTTTATAATCCAGGACTAATGAATAATTGGCTTCTTTTCACAAAAGCAAGTATAAATTTGATGAATAATCGCTTTTATGCAAATTTTCCAATGTATTTTCTTTCTTTTTGTGGAACTTTTATTTAATGCTATAGCCTAATAAGAAATACTCAAAAATATTCTATTTTTCGATATAGAGAACTTAAAAATAATGAAAATTTTGCAAAATCATCTGAAATATAAGTGAAGTTCATTATGGTAGGATAATTTTTGAAGAACAAAAAAGAAGTCATCTTCCAATAAAGTGTGTATTTTTAATTTGAGCTATGGACTGACAAAATGTACTCCAAAAATACTATATTTTATGATATAGAGAACTTAAAAAAAAAAAAAGTTTTACAACCGTATCTGAAATAAGAGTGAATGACACTATGGTAACAGATTTTTGAAGAATAAAAAAGAAGATTTCTAAAATAAGTAACAATTCAGCAAAAAATGTCTGAAATATGAGTGAAATTCTTTGTGAAAGGATAATTTTTAAAGAATAAAAATGAAGACATTTTTCAATTCAATTTTTCAATATTCTCTGATACTGCCACTCCTTTAATTTTGCTTAAAAATATTTATTTATTTATTTATTTATTATTTCCTTGACGCACAGATACATTGAAATCAAATACATAGTTAAAAATATTCACTATGATAATATCTTTCAAAATTTCCCTGAGAATTTCCTTCAAAAATTGCCTAAAAAGTATAATTCTTGAAAATGTGAGGCTTACCAGCGAAGGTATTTATTTTTTTTCGAGTAATATAAAAACTGCTTAAATCTTGCGGAAAAATACTTGAAAACGAGTAATTTATAGAAATTTTTTGGAAATTGTAAAGAACCAACATAATTACAAAATAAAATTATAATTTATGGGTTTTTTTGCCTATCCACTGGACTCTGTTGTTAATATCTTAAGTTTACCAAAGTACCAGTATTGTAAAATACCAAAAATATAATACAGCATCATATAGTTTGAGTAAAGGCGAGTTTTAGTTATTGACCATTCCGATTTTATATATGTACTAGCCGGCCTTCGGCACGCTCGCTCCGCTCGCTCGTCTAGAAACACGTTGACTATTTTCTAGATGAACTGCTAAATGGACAACGGTTGGGTGTCGTTCGTCAATTTTTAATAAGAAAATTCGCCATATTGCCTCGTTTCTGCTAATGCAACATCCTATTTCATATTGTGAAATTTCGTCATTCACATTGTCGGCTCTCACACCCAAAATCGCCATATCGCTTCCCTTATTGACGTATTTGCAGATATATTTTATTGATTTTACTGAGTTGCAATACTCGACGTTAATGTGGGCTTTATACGTTTTTGATAATAATGGCGAAAATGGAACAACCCAACGATTGTCAATTTCAATTTCTTGTTTTTGCACTTTGATTGTGGTTGATCTGCCATTGTCTTCTGTTGATCTACGGCGATATAATGGGTATCCATCGTAGCCCGTAACAGTGTCCGAAGTCAATGCCCTTGGATATCTTTTGAAGCATTTGCCGTCGATCATGCATGGTGAAGTTGGGTTGAGCACACCATATGGTCCGTGGATCATATTCTTTGTGATAACCTCGAACAATTCTGGATCATTTGTTTGAACTGGGATTTCCGCCGATATCACATCATCAATTTCATGCGGTAGTATTTTCTGAGGTAATCCTCTCTTCTGCCATTCTACCGAATACATCCAGCAGCGAACCTCTCCGAATACACTGCTTTTGATAATAAGCAGGCCTGCTGTTTCATTGGGAAATTTCAGTGCTTGGCACTGGTCACATACCTTGTTCATTGTTCCAATTACAACAGATTGACGCGAGCTATAATCGGTCGTATTGTTATATTCGAATGCAGCTCTGTGCAGATTGGATGCATTGCGCATTTGCCTGAATGTTCTTTGGATTAAATTCTGTTCTGCATGGATTTCATCTGATTGATTCTGATAATCCCGATTTCGTCTCATTCTCATTCGAGCATGTATGAGCAAAATGTGATCTTGCTCGTCTTAATCGACTCAACTCATTCCTTTGCGAACGTTGTTCCTCAGTTTCAGCTGTTCTTTGGGATGCTTGCAATTGAATTCTACGCGAATGTCTACCAATGTTACTTCTTTTTGCCGGCATTATGTGCAATTGAATTGATCATATGTATTTTAAACAGAGATCAAAACATGAATCGTTAATAATTTTTTTGTTTCCTTTCGACAAAAACTATTAACTAAAAAATATTAGTTAATCTGACAATGTACACAATGCCTACCTAAATTAAAAAAAAAATTGTATTGGAAAATCAAATTGTCCTTTTTAGTATTTGCGTCGCAATTTTGTTATATTTTCTCAACCCTAAACAATCCTTGGACTTCCACGAACATTTCAAGACCAAAATTAGCCAAATCGGTTCAGCCATTCGTGAGATCCTAGCTTAGAACGAACATAACATTGTGACACGAGAATTTTATATATAAGATTAATTGTAAAAAATATTATTTATATAGATTCTTAAAAAATCTATAAAAAATTAAAAAGTAACATATTTTTATCTGTTTTTATCTGGTGGTATTGGTAGCATATTTACCTTAGCAAAGTATCAGTGTTGAAAAGCAAACAAAAATTCGTACTGTAGCTGAACTTTTTGGTTTGTTTGAAAGTGAAAAAACTTTGTACTTAAAAATATTACCCTAAAAATAATTAATCTATTAATAAAACCAACTTAATTTATTAATAATATAAAGCAGAATAATGTTGTACTTAAACAAATTTTTTTTAAAATAGTGTACCAAAATTCACTCCCATAAAGAAAAATAGTTGCAAAACGCAAAAACTCACCGAAAATGATTTTGTTACTGGTGCAAAAAAAATCACTTTCACTCAGTCCCAAAGGAAAGTGAAAACCGGAAGCATTTTTGTGCTCAAAGATTTCACAAAATTTGTGCGCTATACAACACTAATGTAATTAAGGTAGTCTGTGTGTTTGTGTGTGTGTTGTTGCCAGGGTTGTCGCCTATAAAACTTGTATTTTGTGACATTTGAATGCTAGTTTCGGTATAATCAAGCTTATTTGAGTGAATAAAATATAAAGTGGCCAACTTGAAGTGGGTGCAATTAGGCCCTTTTAGGTGCTTTTGGTGCTGCGATAAGTTAATGACACAAATTGCTGGCAATTAAAATGAAACAAAGAAAATGTTTTAACGGAAATATCCCCAGCAAAGGACGAAAAAGGAAGTGCAAGTCAAGTAGCTAAACGCATGCAATTTCATCTTTATGGGAATCTGTGCGAACGTTAAGGATACAGATACGGATACATATATAGGTAGGTCTAGTTATATAGGTAGGAAAGGTATTCAGGGCTAAGATATTAGGTTTCAGGGTTGGCTTACCTGCCGCTGCAAAATGTAACTGAATTCCGTGGCTGTGTTTCGTCGACTGTCGCTCATTTTGTTTGGCTTGAAGTTGGGAGCGTCTTTTATCGTAGGCGTAATAGTAAAAGTTTTAATAGTTTTTAGTTTCGTTTGCTTTCTGATTCAGCTTAGTTTAGTTCAGGTGGGTAAGGTGGCATTGGTTTTATTTCTTTTTTTTGTTTTTTGATTTTGTTAGACTTTCTAATGCACTTTAGCTGAAATCGAAAAGCAATTTAACAAGTTATTTGAATAATTTGAAAGATTATGGAAATCTTCAATAACACTATAAAATAGGTTGAAATTTATAGAAAAGTTTATTGCTTATGAGTCTTTGAACTTAGGCGCTAATTTTCAAGAACAGTGCTGTCAATTTTGGTAATTTTCTGCTGAGCTTAAACTAGTATAAAGACAGTTTCCTGAAAAAAGTTTAATTGGTAGCTTTTTTTTTGGAAGCAAATTCAGCTTTCTACGCTTTTTTATATTGCAGCATTAGGGCGTTTAATATTATTTAGTGAAATTTTTATTTATTTATCTCTCTATTATAAAAAAAAGTTTTTTTCTCATCTTTTTGAAAGTGTAGAACATGTTCTCTATAAAGCATGATTTTTTCTCATGTTTTTATAAAGTAAGGAATTTAGGGAAATGGGTAGAAAGAAGTTGAATTTGACTGAAGAGGAAATAAAAGAGCGCAAGCGAGAACAGATGCGTGAAGCATCAAAGAAGAGGTATGAGAAGAATAAAGAAGAAATTTAATTTCAAGAGGGGGCCCGAACCGCTTGCTTGGGGGTGGGTAAGCGAAGCGAGTAGGGACGAGGTCCCTAGTATAATTATAAAGAAGAAATTAATACTAAACTACAAAAGGTTTATAATCAGAGCAATGTAGAATAAGCCTTTAACTGATATTTAATTGATGCTTTTATTATTATGAACAAGTATGCTGACACTGGCACCATCTAGCGATAAAATATAGCAACAAAGTAAATGATGACGCTGACGAAGACAGGATCAAAGAAGTTTTTACAATGCACTATCAATATGGAAAATATTATCTTAAGCTGAATTTTGTTGATGTCTTACGTATTATCTTGCAAGCATCATCTAGTGGCCATAATAAACAGGTAAAAAAAATGATGTCATAATATAAATCTCATTAGAAACAATATGTTGTGCTATAAAAATCAAATAAAAAGATTTATTGATACTTTTATTATTATGAACATATGTTTAACCAATTTGTTGCGCCATCTACCGAAAAAAACTAAGCAGCAAAGTAAATGATGACGCTGATAAAATCAAAGAACTTTTTGAAATGCGCTCTCAATACGGATAGTGTTCAATTTAATTGAATCTAGTTGATGTCTATATTAGCTTGCATGCGCCACCTAGCGGCCATAATAAAGAGGTAAAAAAATGTATTCGAAAATTAAAAACCTATTGGTTGCAATATGTTAATT
The DNA here is from genome assembly GCA_037043745.1 of Chymomyza amoena. Classification (NCBI taxonomy): domain Eukaryota; kingdom Metazoa; phylum Arthropoda; class Insecta; order Diptera; family Drosophilidae; genus Chymomyza; species Chymomyza amoena. Next base: position 82,652 of record JBAMAX010002241.1, on the reverse strand, counting down.
AAATAAAGAGATTTATTTGATACGTTTATTAATTTGAAAAAATATGCAACGACTTAGTTGCGCCATCTAGCGGCAAAATTAAGCAACAAAATAAATGATGACACTGACGACTGACAATCAAAATGGATATTATTGAAGTTAATTGAGTTGAGTTGATGTCTATATTAGCTTGAGTGCGCCATCTAGTGGCCATAATAAGCAGGTAATCAAAAATGATGAAATTATGTGCCGCTATTACTATTAAATAAAGAGATTCTTGACATTAACTAAATATTAAAATGCGCCACCTAGCGGCAAAGCTAAGCAGCAAAGTAAATGATTTAGGGGACGACGACAAGATCAAAGAACTTTTTGCAATGCGCTACCAAAATGGAAAATATTAACTTTAATTGAGTTTAGTTGATGTCTATATCAGCTTGCATGCGCCATCTAGCGGACATAATAAACAGTTTAAAAAAATTATAACAATATGTTGCTCTATTAAAATCAAATAAAAGGCTTCTTGACATCGGAAAAATAGTAAATTGTGAATCTATAATAATTATTTTTCTTTTAATTTATATTCAAGCGGTTATTGGGAAGGGTATTTATAAAAGTTAAAAATTTTAATTTCGAACCATACATGAATCGAAATATCGTTGTGGATCGTATTATCTTGGCATTTAAAAAAATTAAAAATTTGTATTTTTAATCACATTAGATTTGAAATATCTTTTTGAATCGAATTATCTTTTTTTGTAAGACTTGAAAACAAATTTTATTTGAAGAACTGTTAAGATTTCCTTACTCTCCCTTAAAAATAAATTAAAAATTCTTTCTCAGTGACACAAATTTTTAAGCCAATTCTTTCTATGATCTCATATAAGGATCATCATATTGTTATGCAATCTCCTTAAATTTAAGGTTAGGAAATACATTTTATTTGAAGAACTTATCCTTCGATTTGTTAAGATTTCCTAACTCTCCCTTAAATTAAAAATTCTTGCCCAGTCACACAAATTTTTAAGACAATTCTTTCTTTGATCTCATATTAGGGTCATCATGATGCCATCTCCTTAATTTTAAGGAAAGGAAATAAATTTTATTTGAAATGCTTAGCTTTCGACTTAGGAAATCTCCTAGCTCACTCTTAAATTTAAAATTATATTCTATGATCTCATATAAGGATCATAATATTGTGATACAATCTTCGTAAATTTATGTTTGTTTTTTTTTTTATTTAATTGATGGAACAAATGAAATAAAGCAGCCGGTAAAGACATGGCTGGGCTCCAAATAACTGACATATCTTAAACATATTTAACATGTTGAGTCAAAAAATTTTTAAATGAAATTTAAAATATTCCGACACATATTATTTATATCCAAACTCCGCTGAAATAAAAAAATCTATTAAGCATTTGACTTTCATTTTCTTTTTAAATGTACCCCAATAGAACATAAAAATCTATTAAATTGTTGCCTCTTATTTTGTCTCTGTTTTTTCTTTTTGTTTTTTCTTTTTGTTTTTCCTTCCGAAACGTTGGCAACTCTTAAACAAAACTTCAACAATAAAAAATGCAATTGCAAAAATCTTTAAAGGAACATCTTAAATTTTATGCTCTGCTGCTCATGCAATTGTGCTCTTCTGCACTTTTTGTAAATATTTATATACTTTTTATACATAATTTATAAATTTTAATATTTAATAGACTACTTATAAACTGCTCAGATTTTTTTTAGATTTTGCAAATAAATTTCAATTTAATTGTTTCGATTTGCAGCCGCACAATTTTTAACACTCTGTTCACGTGCACACTTCAGACTACAACAACAACAGTACATAAGACAGCAACATTGAAGCATTTAATTTTTTTTTTATTTATATGCATATTTTATATAATTTTTAAATTTATTTTATGCTTAATTTTATATATTAAGTATATTTGATTTTTTGTTATGTATACAATATAATATACTTGAAGTTGTTTAACCGTTTCGTGCGATTTCGTTGCTTCGACGCTTGCGTTAAGACTGCTGCAATAAAAATATATTGCGAAACTCTCAACAAGGATAACGTTGGCGTTGTCCTGTCGTCTGGCGCTGCCTCTGTCGCCGTCACAGTTGCTGTCGCCGTCGACGTCGTTTGCGTCGTCTTTGTCCTCGTGTTTTGCTGTTTGCTGTTGAAGTTTTTGCGCTCAATGCTTTGCAGCTGTTTTATGCCTATGTTGTTGTAATTTGTTGTTGTTGTCATTTGACTTTCAAATTTCCAACAAGAATGCATAGCCGCACACACACAGAGACAACACACACACACAGCTACAATGCGCTCTGAGCTGAGCTTTGCCACAAACAAATAAACAACAAAAAAACAAGCCGGAAATGTCGCAAGGCTGCCATATTGTTTACATTTTTTTTATGTGCGGCAATTAATAAAGTTTATGTGCAACTGTAAATTAAGTTTTCTCGCTTTTATAAAGTTGCTTATATAACAAATATAATATTTCCATATAATATTTTTCTGATGCATATTTATTTGTTATTGCAAAAGAGTTGTTTCCATCTGGCAACGCTCAATTTAGCATTTCATTCATGTTTGCGGTTGTCACTGCTGCTCAAAATGAGAGCGCCAGAGAGAGCGCGCGTTTGAACGCGAGAGCGAAAGCTTGTGCACGTGGTCAATGTGTGTTGCCAAAAGCTCTCCTTAGATGGCGAATCCAGGAGCTAGAGTTGGAACCATAAACGTAACGATAAAACCGTTATTCAAAGCAGTGGTGTAGAAAGATTGGAAAGGGGCTTCATCTGGAGCACGTCTTTAAAGCAAAAAGGGTATTAAAAAAAAATCTATAGAATTAAATGATAAATACGATAAAATTAAAGCCCTAAGTTGTTTGTTTCATTTGTAGAATAGTAAAAAACGATTATGTAAGCTGTTGTACAATGATCTTTCGGATACTTTCTTCTTATGTCCTGTTACTCCTAGTGGAGCATAGGACCATCATTCCGGATACTTTAATATTTATTTATTTACTAGGGGACTCCACCTCCTGCGTGCTTAGTACTTATCTATAAATAAAAAATTAAACGTATTTTTTACGTGTTACGGGTGTTCTCATGAATGTGTCGATGAATTTCATATCTGATTTTTGCGTGTGTTACAGGTAGTCAATTCAGTGGTTTTAAGCTTTTTTACAAAAACTAGTTTTGATGTTAATCAATATTCGCGGTCCAACATCGTTTCAATCATTGAGAACAGTGAAGCGTATTCTGTGCAACGTATCGAGAGGCATGTCAAAAATTGAATTAGTTGGAAAATGATTTGCATTGGGATCAAACTTTAGCAGATGCTGCGATTACTGCTCATCCACATCAAATACGTGTTCTATTTGCCATTATTTTGCAATTGTGGATTATATATCAAGATTATTTATCAGAAGATATTTTGTTTCGAGTACGTCAAGCAAAACGTAATCCAGTGATGGAAGTTTACAATGAAGCTTTAATTCATATTGAGGATCAATGCTTGGCGATGGCTAATAAAGCATTAGGACAATTGGGAATGCCGTCTCCTAATCGATCAATGCATGATGTATTTCAATTGGAAGAAATGCTACGAATCAAATTATATATCAATCTAATTCTACTGCCCAGGAATGAGAAGATCGCAATGAATGTGAAAAAACTCGGTTAAGACAGACCCGTGAAGCGCGACATTCGACTAATAATGGCGCAAGTTTGAATCGAGCTGCAAACTAATCTAAAAATCTTATATTTTTCCAGATAAGCTAAATAGAGAGTCTTACGATATTTATTCACTTTAAGAGTATTCAAAAAGTTTGGGCAGGACAACGTCTGCTGGGCTCACTAGTAAATGATAAATACGATAAAATTAAATCCCTTAGTTGTTTGTTTCATTTGTAGAATAGTAAAAAAAAAAAGCATTATGCAAGCTGTCCAATGATCTTCCGGATACTTTAATATTTATTTATTTACTAGGGGACTCCGCCTCCTGTGTGCTTCGAATTTCTTTCTCGTTTGACGTGCCTCTTCCAGTGAGGTAAGCAAGGGGTTTTCCTAGATATTTAAGTCTTCATGCGCATAAGGTTGGGCACCTGCAGATGAAGTGTTCCAGAGTCTCTTTGACCTCTGTCTCCCTACACTTCCTGTCTTCATTGCTATTGGTAATGCCTAGCTTCTTAGCGTGATCTGCGGTCAGGCAATGACTAGTAAGTTTGACTACTGTGAGTAAACAGTCTCTTCTCGGGAGTTGCAGAATATACTGGGCAAGTCTGTTATTGATTTTCTTGCACATAGTGCGAGCTATCTTGTAGTTCTTTGTATTGTACCACCTTCTATCAGATCTTGTTACAGCGTCTTCTTTTGCTCTGTGGTTAATTGTCCTTAATGGAATCTTAAGATTCTCAAGTGACGGTTGTCTTGATACGGCAACTTCCTTTGCGAGCCTGTCAGCTACTTAATTTCCATCAAAGCCCTTGTGGCTGGAAATCCAAATGATGCACACCAACTTATTGGTGCTTAGTTCCAGTATACCTTTGGAATTGATGCTGAAGACTAACATTAGATTTATTGCAGCTTCCATAATGTTCATTCCATTGCCATGTGACAGCAGCGATCTGCATAATTCCCAACTGGAATAAAAAGGTTATTACAAACTATGCTTGAAAATAACAGTTGCAGCCAGGGTAGTATAGAAATTCCGGGCCTGGGAGGAAAATGTACCGGCTCCTCTATTACACCTTTAAATTGAATCACGACAGTACTACAGCCCTTGAGTAAACTCTGGGCTGAAGGGAAGAATTAATGTCATCAAATATGGAAACATATTTGAAGAACAAAATTGAAATTATGTCATGTGAATTGTTATTGCTGTAGTAGCCGTGGCTTTTCTCCCTTCCATGATGAACTCTAGTGTTACCTATGAGAATCCTGAATAATTTCAACATATCGAGATTAAGTTTACATTCTGCACAAAGTATGCGGTGTTCCTATCCTCTAATGTCGGTTTCAACTCGATAGATTCACGCATATAATCACAATCGGTACCACACTGATTTTTTGTTGACGTATTTATACACAAATTTTTTTAACTAAAAATCTTAATCCTGAATAAATCAATCATTACGTCGACGCGCTGTCATATCGAGAAACGATTGTGAACGCATTTAAGGCCAAAACACTCGATAAATACTATCGACCAAGCACCGTACAGTCCAGATCTGGCCCCGTGTGACTTTTTCCGCATTCCAAGACTAAAATTGCCACTCCGAGGAGTGTGTAAATACAATATACCTACATAATTTCACTTTTTTCATTGTACCCAGATGGAAAAGATTTTGATCATAGACTGCATCATTACGCTAAAGAGTCCCACCTTATAGAAGTACAGTACTACCTCACAAGTCATTATATTGGCCCTATGGAGTAGATAGGCAGCGAGTCTCCAAGTTGACGACTACCCCTAATCACCTAAGACATTTCAACCATTTTCAAATGACACCCCTTGATTTTAATATCTCCGACTAATTCGAGAACACATTCAATTTTTGAACCCTGAATTATTTTAACGCAAATCACTTTTTTCAATCAAGTAGTCGCATTCTAAATTCAATATTTTATAGTTAATATTAAAAAACTATTATTTGCGCAGTATGAACGCCCTACCATGTGACTATGATACTCAATTATGTCCGGCACCACCGCCAATCAAAGGACGCAAGTTCACAAGACTATTGCTAGATTGCTGGCAAAGGGAGTACGACAAGCGACCCTATCTACACTTTAAGTTTCGGCGTCAGGACTTTGAGACACGCATGTCACGTCAATACCATACTATACTCGATTTTCGCATCATTGTGAGTTGGCTGATGCATCAAGTAAACCTGTTCTCTGTCTCGATTTGGTGCATTAAGATTAGTAATAATGATATGGTCATGTTGCGTAACTTTGTGGAGGAACTTACGCACGTTTTTTATATAGAATTGAAGATGATGCAGTTGCCGCCTGAGTTCTTTGTCGTACTGAATCTCAAAGTGGACACTACGCATGTTATAGAACTAAGTTTGGAGGGTAAGCGCAGGCGGTATTGATATTAAAATATTTCTATATATCATTCGATTTTTCCTATAGGCACCCCTTTGAGCGAAACAGACATTGACATGCTGCGTGAATTTATGATAGCCAGCAAAACACTGAAGAAAATCAATGTGGCCAGTTGCGGCATCAGTCAATACAATTTTGCCATAATAGCAGATGGAGTTTATAAATCCCAGACCATAAATGCTTTGAACGCCAGTCGTCTGCTGGGCCTGGAACTATCGCTGGATACCGAAAAGTTGGCCTCAATTTTGGGTAGTCTTCTAATGCTGCAGAAACTTGTAGAGCTGACACTGGAAAAATGTGAATTGACGGCACAGGATATGGAAATTATTGCCGAGTATCTGGGCGCATACAAATGCCCCATGACCTCACTCAACGTGGCCTATAATCGTATAGGCCCTGATGGCACATTGTACCTCTTACAAGGCATTATTCGTGGTCAACTTTTGGAGATCTTGAACATAAGTGGTAATAGTATTGGAACACATGGTGGCGAGTGGATTGCGAAGCATTTGTGTGAATGTCTTATGCTACGCGAAATCTATTTGTGCTATAATGAAATTGATTCGGAGACAATCAATCTTATACTGCTGACCATCAAGAAACCCACAAAACTGAGGAAGCTGCACTTGTATGGAAATCAGTTTGGTGCAAAATCAGCGAGGACTCTGCGACGTCTGTTGGATTCAGAAGTAGTCAAGCACGAGGAGATTGATATAAGCTATACCTACGATGAGGCGCTAGAAGATTATCGTGTTGTGCCTTGGCGATGAGTAGTGTAGATAAGTGTCTTAACTTTTTGTTTAGTTTTTTTAAAGTTCTGGATGTGTATTTATCCGATGGAACATGTGTAATGTTATAAAGAAATGTGTTTAAAAACTAGTCTAATTATTTTTTGGGATTACAATTTTTTGTGGTAAATTATTACTAATTTACTCAGAAGTAGGTTAGGTTAAGTTACACCGGTTGACTCCTGGGGGACGTCAAACAGACTAGATAGTCCTTAGTGGAACCGGAGGATGCGGCTGGTGTACAATGCACGTTAGTCATCGAGTATGCGATTATGCTTGGCGAACTCCAATAGTTTTAGAGGTTCCCTGTCGGCTGCCTCTTCCAGTGTAGGGGTGTGGACTTCTCTGGGGCTCGCCACCATACTAGAACGCAGTAGAGTAGTACTCTACGCACGACTGAGATGAAGATTCGTTGCATTACTCTTTTGACAGACCCCACATGCTACCCAGCATCTTCTGCGATGCATACAGTGCATCGTTTGTGGCTTTCTTCACCCTTTCTTCAACATTGGGTTTCCAGGTCTGCTTGCTATTTCACGCTTTTTTTAGTCTTGACCGGATTGGTTTTATTGATGGCTGAGTTAATCGTGGTACCTTGTATCTCTTGGTCAGTCCGTCTTGTCCGCGTTGATACTAAGTCTGGCTTTTGTGGTCCACTTCAGTATCTCTTTTAGTCCATGACCGAACTAATTGTCATAGGGCATTTGCATACGTTTATTATGGCTATATCATCCGCATAGGCAGTTTTCCTTGGGCCTTCCATTTAAATCTGTGTACGATGTCGTTTACCTTTAGATTCCATAATACGGGCCACAGTACTCCGCCTTGCCTCTGTCCGCCTCTTTTATCACGGTCGTGGTTCATTCAGCTATTATGTTCCTGCAGCTCAATAGGCTATGCATCCAGTAGTTTATGGCCTCCTGAGATTCCTTTGGTTTGAGGTTTCGCATAATGGCTTTCTTGGATACATTGTTGAATGCACCCTAGATGTCCAGGAACTCTCCCAGGGCGTAATCCTTATGTTGTAGGGCTTTTTCGAAGGAGGACTCCAGCGGAAGGTTTTTGTTGCATTTTGTTCTTGGGAACCACCCCATAGCATTTTATACCTGCTGTCAGGCACCTCTGGCCATAGCTCCAACGTAACAGCACCAGGTTTGGAATTTTAGATCCTGCTGCGCTGTTGCCTCAGCTCGACCGTGCGGTGGCCCTAACTTCGAGGGAGGACAAAGACCTGACTCTGGTGATTAAACCAGTACACAGTCCATTGCCCAGCCAGCACCCTCTTGGAGGGTTCATCCAGGAAAAGCGAAAACGCCAGCCTTATTCAGGATTTAGATTAATAGATTTCTATAAGGTCGATTCGTTCATAGTTCCACTGCATCTACACTTTTTAACCGATTGTAAAGATCTAAGACTAGAAATGAGCGCAAAAGAATTCTCTTTTTTTTAACATAATTGTCTTTCATGTCCATACAACATTTTCTTCACGAGATTTTGATGAATAACTGAAAAAAGGGTCAAAAAACACATTCTTACGAAGGTGCATGTTGCACTTGGAAGGTTCAGCCAGAGGTTTTTCGCCAGCCTTATTCAGTATTTAGGTTATAAGATTTTTATGTTGTCGATTTGTTCATAATTCCATTGGATCTACAGTTCTTACCCGATTGTACCGCAAGAATTAATTTTATTTTAATGTATAGTGCAGTGCATTAGACTATCATCCCAGAGGTTGTGGGTTCGAATCACTTTCCACTTTTCCTAGTTTTTCCTGTCTATTTTATATCCTTATCCCCATTGTCGGTATCATAAAGAGCTGTTCCTGGCCTAAGTGAGTGGGGATGGTAAGTCCTAACTGCCACCTTTACCTACCTCCCTGCCTACATATTTCGGTATAAAGTACTTGCCTCGCATCAATAAGGCAACGTTCAAAATTTTACTGCATACTTTTTGGCTGAGAACTAAAATTTACTTCACCAAGTTAACCCTTTTGTTCCCATAATAAATTTTCCCATTCAGAAAATGTTCAATGTATCAAGGGCACTAAAGATTTGTGCTTTGCAAAAAGAAGGAAGACGAAGGAGACGGGTAGCGATTGAGGCAAGTCCGTATCAACACTGCCAAGCAATGCCAAGGCTACGAAGATCGTCTGTTGCCCGATCTTCCCATCGCAGAGGCGGGCATCCCTGGACGCTGGAGCATTATCATCATCATTCATGCAACATGACCTTATCAGCGCAGACGTTGACGTTTTATGCGCCGAACTAGATCTGTGTCGGCTTACAGTTCCTACACCTCATGGTATACTGATCCAAAGATAAGTCGGAGAATTTTTCTTTCGTAGTCCCTAAAATCGCCTGAATGGATGATGACAATGTCGCCTATACTTCTATAAGAGCTGGGAACCCCACGATATATAAAAATATGTTATCAAGTGAAGTTTTATATTTGTTTATTCCACCTTAGATTACTTTACCCACTTAAAGCTCTACTCACTGGCAGAATTGAGTAGTCCATCTTTGAATAATATACATTTTTTAATTAAAGTGGGACAAAAAATTAAAAAGTTCGGCTCCGTATTTTGTATTAGGGTGGCCATACATACACTCAAATGGCAACACGTCTTTTATATAAGAGAGTTTCATAAATATGTTTTAAATTGGTTGATGCTTAAGAAACGTCCAATTCGTACTCATTTTTAAATTTTAGTTGACCACGCAGGGAAACACTGAAAATGAAAACGTAAGCCAGTACAGTACAGGTGGACCCACTTGTCTCCATGGTATCGTAATATACTCCTAAATCATGGCCAGCTTATAAAAACCAACTCACCCCTCAAACGTTTGTTGCTTATATCATCCAATGTCTTTGCAACTAAAATCCTTTACTAAGCTCGTTCCTGCCGCATACTCATGCTCATTAGCATAGTTTGCCACAACCACGCAAAAAAAAGGAGCAGAAATGATAAGGAGCTTTTGCAGGAAAAAAGAAGGCAATTGTAAATCACTTTTATGGTAAAATAACCTTAACAGATATTTCATTCATTTATATGCCATTTTCATTTTTGTTCCAGAATGAATTCATTCTAAACGAGCAGCCAACCAACCAACCACGTGGCACAAAAAACACTCCACGGAGCAACTACTAACCGCCATACAGGATGGCGATGACGATGATGAGGATGTTTGTATGTTAATATGATGCACTTGGCAATTGTCTGCGACTCGACTGCATTGTGGCACGTGCCAACTGCCCTATAAATGCGTTGCAAGTGCGACCCAAAACTGATCTGAGTCTGCAACCAGCAGGAACATTAAGCAACAACAACAAAAACGATGACTACAACAATTCCAACACATCCAGATAAAAGAAGAGTCAACCTTGGTATGCAATGCATGTTGTTATGTATGCTATGTGTCTGAGATATTTGCAACATATAAGGACTTGGTGCAACTTCATTTATTTTATTGCACTGGGGCTACTGGACTGTTTTTTTTTTTTGAGAAAGAGATTTTTATTAAGGTGATTTGCTTGAAGCAGTGACGTAGATAGGTTTTTGTGGCATGACGGGGTGCTTAGCTTATGTTTGGAGGTAGACAAATTAAGTTGAAGCGTTGAAGGTTTCGAGATAAGGATTCTTGCCGAAATTTGAGTATGTTCGAAGATTTGTTTATTCTGACTCCAGAAATTTTTTTGAAATATTTCTAGATTTTTAGCAATTAAGAAGTTTTTTTCAATGTTTATGAATTTTCAATAAAAGTCGCTCAGCAAGGGAAATATAGGAATTTATCGAAAATTTTAAAGAAAATATAAAAAGTTATCGTCAATAAAAAAAAATGTGAAATTGCGAGCACGTAAAAGCGAAAACATAAAATATCTACTTTCGTCATAGAATGAGTTCTAGACTTCCCTAGATCCTGAGTCCCTCATATTGACGGTTTTTTTTTTGTAATTTTTTCACCATCGTCTTATGACTCTAATGCCATTATATACATTTATATTTCATTACAATTTAATAACTAAGTAGAAAAGGTATTTAATTAAGTCGAAGGCCCCAGTAGTCTAGAGCTCGTTAAATTCCAGTATTAAATTTAGTATTAAATACTAGATTTAATTGTATTAAAATGAAAAAAAATAGTATTTAAATACATGTGTTTCATAATCTCTAAGATATAGTGCATTGAACCGAATTGATTTGAAAAAGAAATCGTAAAAATAAATCTGGGTCATTCTATGTGTAAATGAAAATATAATCACGAATCTGGGGTTAAAATATCAAAAATAAACAAATGCCGGACCCAAGATTTAGGTAGATTAAAGTTTGAGTTGGTTATGCAAATATGGGTTTTCGGGGTCTCTAATCACGAATGTAGGATTAGAGTTTTAACATTTAAAAATCGCGTATCTATCATGACCGTCGAAAACCGAAAACATAAATTTTGTGTTTAAAGTTCGAGTTGAGTATGAAAATATGGGTTTTTGGGGTGTCTAATTACGAATCTGGGGTTAGAATTTAAAAAAAAAAACAAAATGGCGAGACCTCAAATGGGAGCCGAAAACCTAAATAACAATTTCTGTGTTCAAAGTTCGTGTTAGGTATTCATACATGGGTTTTCGGGGTCTCTAATCACGAATCTGGGATTAGAGTTTGAACATTTAAAAATAGCGTAAACTAACGATGGCCGTCGAAAACCTAAAAAATCAATTTTGTGTTTAAAGTTCGAGTTGGGTATGAAAATATGTGTTTTTGGGTCGTTTATCACGAATCAGGGATTAGAATTTAAAATTAACAAATGATTTATCTCTGGTGCAGATCCACAATTTGGTCTTAGGGGGGTTCTTTACTTCAAAATGTATACTATATATCAGAAACACTATCAACCAATTTTTGCAACTTTTGAAGTAGTCCGAACCCGAAAACCATTACCGTGGGTCCGTCACTGAATTATCTTAAAAATGTAATTGTGAGAAGGGGTGGCTAGTTTGAGATAGAATGACCCATATTCACTTTGAATTGGTGGAACTTCAACAATTTTTTCATATTTTTGCTCTATTTTGATATACGAAATAATAAATATACCAACATTTTTACAAATTCTATAAATCCAAAAAAAAAGTCCCAAAAAGCTACTTTGTGAAACCAATGAAAACACTCTTTGGATCCAATTACTTAGCTTGGTCCTCAGGACGGTTTGGTGAAAGCTACAGTTCAGGTAATGATTAGTCGACAGGCCCCTAGTGATCGCTTTTTCCAAAAATTTGTAATGCTAATGATTTTTGCAAATCTATCCAGTCCCAATCTTCAACATTTCCAATCTTAATTAATGAATCAAATTGATCCCTCGTTCTCCCCTTACAACACCACTGACTCTATTTAAAAAATATTCTTTAAATAGTCTCTGTCCTCACTTGCACAAATGTCCACAGACATGAAGATGCAGATGCTTCATGCTTCACTCTTAGTGAATCAATCAAACAATTTGTTGTTGCAAGTACGATTTGCAGCAGGTGCCATGCAACATTTTTCAATCGCCATTCAATAGACAAATAATGCATATGGCTGCTCTTGATGAGCAGAAGTAAGATGAGGTAGCAGCATTCTAGCCTGAAAATGACAAACAAGAAGAAGCAGCAGCAACAGCATGCTACATGCCACATGCAACATGCAACAACAACAACACTAACAACTCAAGGTAATGAAATATTTTTCACTTTTACTACCTCGTGCTAGTTGATTTGTATGGATGCAGTTTGGTTCGTTCGCACTCAGAATGGACATGACGACGACGTCAGTAATTATGCTTTAATTTATGGCTGCATTCAGCAGACAAGAGACAGCCAGGAGCCGGGAACCGGGAATTGAAAGCCGGGAGCCAGTCTGGGCATTTACCAGACCGTTTATCATAACCAACTTGCGTGTGTATATCTACGTGTGTGCGTGTCTGTCTGTGTGTGAGTGTGTTTGTGTGTGCAACTTGGACCGGCGTTGTTTAGTCATCAACACGATGGAACGAGAAACTAGAAATTGTTTTTAAGCAAATCTTCCCAAGAAAGACAAATAGGGTGCTGATCACAAAATTTTCTGAAATTAATTTTGTGACATTAATTTTATGTAAAAATAAAAAGATGGATGGGTTTGAGAAAGGAAGATCAGAACTTCTAACGCTTAGTACTGTATAAAGTTTTTAAAAGATACACAAAAGAAAATTACTTTATGTAAAAATAAAAAATAGATGGAACTGAGAAATAAAGTGTAACTTCTGATGCTATAGTACTATGATCTATAGATCTCAGCAAAATAAAAATTAGTAAATCACGGAAAAGTGCTTCTTAACTTTCGTAGTTTTATTAGTGTCTTCTTGTTCTAAAATGATTAACTTCAATTAATATATAAGGTTTCTATATTTGTTTACGTATTCTTATTAAGCAATCACTCGAATGAAACAATCCACAAATTTTAAAGATAAAATACTAATAACAGAATTGATTGTACTCCAGTGAGTCCAATCAATATTAAACAATGCTTTTTACAGGATATCTATATCCTGTCCAGAGTCTCAGCGCTCAGAGCGCAAATTAAAGCATTACAAAAGAGTGACAATTCTCTAAAAACGAATTATCTATTTACATTAAAGTAAAATAAATCAAAGTTCGGTACATGGCAGCAATTTCCGATTCATAAAAAAAATCGCCCTTCCCATCACATTTTTGTAGTTCCCCTATCTCACCAACCGCAGCATTTTTCATCGTGACTCACGGTCCCATCTCTAATTGCAAAAGTCGTATTTTAATTGTTTACGTTAAAAGCTTTTGCTGTTATGTTTACATTGAAAATTTGGCATTTTTCTTCAACAAATTTGATGCCTGAAATTTGAGTATTTTGAATATTCGTATCACTTGGATTATATAAGAAGATAACAACATCAAAATAATTCACTTTGATTTGGCACAAAGTTTTCTTAATGAAAAAGGGAAAAAAAATGCATGACCTTTAATTTCATTAGGAATCTGTTGGATAAATCCAGTGGTGATAAACTTTCGTGAGATATTTATCACGTTTTTCAAGAAATTTATGTCCATATCTTGATTTTGATTGCTATGATCTTGAAATATGGTATGGTATGAACATTCAGGACAACTGCTGTCTAGTTATAATTTGGTTTAAAAATATATCTGTCACAACAGACATCTATCAAATCTTAAAAAATGTGTTTTGAATATTTGTTGTCTAATATTCGTCGTTTTTTTATGCCTATTTTTAAATATTTATTTTTAGCAATAATAATTTTCAACCGGTTTGAACCAATTTTTTTTAATTAACTTGAATCTGAAATTAAAAAACAAACGATTTCGCATAGCACCCAGGGCCTAGAGCTTGTTCCCAAAATGACCAATTTGTAGATTTTAATATTCAAGCACAACTAAGATGATGGACAAATATAAAGTCTAGGAAAATCGAATTAATAATAACAGAAACATTTATTTATATAAAGATCGTGATGCTAAAAAATCGATTTCGAGTTGCAGCGCTATAAACAAGTTGATCTTTAACTTCAATGATACGAATTATTCCTCTCACTTTGGTATATAACTTAGATTGAATATTAAAAAAAAAAAGTTGTAGGATTAAAAAATTATTAAGGGTGTTTGCTTTGCATGAAGAAAATTCAGAAGTGTCAAACAAGAAATTTTTGCATTCCTGCAAGACCAATGCCATTGACCACAAAAACTTTCTAATATCTTTAACTGCAGTTTACAAATCATTTATTTTAAACAAGATTTTAAATAGTATCGATTACAAAATTATAAAGGGTGTTTAATTTGCCGGCCAGAAATTCATAAGTATCACAAATTTGTTTAATGAAAACTTTTTCTGCATTTCTGCCTCACTAAGGTGATTGACCACAAAAACTAGCATACTCAATATCTAACAGTGTGTACATATTTTTAATAGTATTTTAAGTACTATATAGTGATTTTTTTGAATAACACCTTTCTCAAACAAAAATTTTCTTAAAAACAAAGGCATGGCACTTGTGCTATATTCGGGCACTTTTGCACTTCTATCGGACAAAGTAACCAAACCAAAGTTTTTACTTCATTAAACTTATTTTTATACCCTGTGCCTATAGGTACAAAGGGTATACTAGATGTGTGCAATGTATGTAACGGTCAGAAGGCGGCATGGCGGACCCCATATCCTTTATACCAAAATGCTTATCATAATCTCGGGTAACGATTAAGCCATGTCCGTCAGTCCATCCATATGAACGCCTAGATCTCGGAGACTAGAAGAGTTAAAAACATCAAATTTTACCAGATGGTGCCCATATTTCCTCAGAAGATGAAGTTTGTTGAATCATGTCAATATCTTTCCCCGTTCCATCCCAGTATGTCCACATTTATTTAGTATCATTTAGTGCTTCTTTTGAGTAACACCATTTAGAATTGTTCTTTAAAAAAAATAGGGCATATGACACTTATATTATACAGATTAGTCGGACACTTTTACACTTCAATGGGACAAAGTAACCAAATTAAAGTTTTTAATTTTAAATATTTTTTTTTATGAAATTAAAAATTTTGTAATAAACATTTTTTGAAATGTTTGAAAAATTATCGAATAACAGTAAGGTACGCTGCATGTAAAAGAATCGAGTAGACAACAAAAAATTATAAAATAATTATATATACTTATAAAAGTAGCTGAGTTAGTAGAGCATTGGCTGCATTTAAAACATTTAAAGCTCTCGTACCAGCTTCAATTCTCAATGAATCAATATTTTAAAAATATTTTTCCATTTTTTAATACTATTTTATTCATTAGTACATCCAAATTCGCTTGAGAGCTAGGAAGAGAAGACTTAAAAGGTGCCATATAGGAGAATTTCCTATAAGATTTCCTAAAAAGTTGAAATGTTTTCAGACCGCACAAATAATGTTATATATATTCTTGTAAATTAGGCATTTTTTCCAGAAACCCTTTATTAGAATATAATTCATTTTTTCTCCTGGACATCTAGGTTAAGCTGCCAAAATATGTAGTAGGGAAGTAACTTAATTACATTATATATACCATAATTTTTTTTTACTTTTTTGGTTTGTATTTTATTTTTTTAGGTACTATTTTGTTCAAAATTGCATAATATTTAGCAAACAAATTAAACATAAAATTTTAAATGAAATATAATAATATAGCTCTTACTTAATTCTTAAATAAAACTTTTAGTTCGATAAAATAAATGGTTTTTCTTATATATTAAATGGAACTTAGCATATTTACCAGGATAAGCGACAGTGCACTAGACTATCATCCCAGGGGTTGTAGATTCGATGTCCCATGTTAAGCATGCTCCTGCACTTTCCACTTTTCCTACTTCCCTATTTTTTCCTGTATATTCAATATCCTTATCACTTACTACCCTTTATCAGTATCAGAAAGGGCCTGGTCTTAAGTGATTTGGGACGCTCAGTTCCAACTGCTGCTTTAACCTACCTACATACCTACCAGGATAACTACGTTTATGAACATAACCGCACCCTACTTTTATAGTATTATGAAAACTTTGCAAGCAAGAAGCATCTAAAAAAATATACGCCGAAGCTGTTACTTAAACTAAAAAATATCAAATAAAAAAATGTCGCCTATTTGATGCCTCATAAATATCAAATACTTGTTACCAAAAACATGAGACCACCTAGGGAAAATATGAAAAACTTATAATCACCTACCAAATCACCCAGAATTGCAATCATTCCACCAAAAATTATTTCCAAATTCCTTCACTTCGCGTGTGCAACGAAAGCATTCCCAGAGATTAGCTGTTCCATAGTTTTGTTATCAGTGAAAATCTTAAGAAAAATGCAACTAGAAATAATTTCACATAGCAGGGTAAAAAAGGAGTAAAAAAAAAAGAAAAATTTTATATTTAATTTTTTTAAATGACAGCCAGACGATTATAATTGCACATGTCTTGCTTGGGACGGAGTCTCAGTTTACGTTTTACAGCTACTGCCAGACTACCAACAACAACAACAACTGCAACAACAACAAAACCGCATGTGCATACAATATACATAAATAATTTTCGTTTTTTTTTTCATTTTTTTTATTTTGAAGCGCAATGTGTGAAACTGCGCAGGCAAAACTACTCGGAGGAGCTCGGAACGCAGCCAAAGCGTCTGGGCTGTTTGTCTGGGCCTTATTCACCTGCTAAAATGCATATAGACGGGGCCGGTAACCAGCCAGCCAGCCAGACTGTCAAGTTTGGTCCATATTTGGATGCAAGCATTACATTGCAACCAAAGCCAGCAAGCAGCACACGTCTCTATATGCAACATGCATAACTTAAGGACAACAAGCAGCAGCAGCAACAGCAACAACTACAACAACAACAACTTTAGCACAAGTCTGCACAAGTCTGACGCCAACAACAACAACAACAGGCGGCCTCGGCCTCCAGACAAACAGCAGACGACATGCACTTGTCTCCTACGGCTGGCTGGGTCAGCTGAGTGGCGGACGTATCCGGGCGTATCGGGTTGACGGGCATTCATTGTCAATTTCGACAATCAACAACACAAGATGCTACTTACACACTACGCACGACTGTTTAAATGCCAACCATAACAACAACAACAACAACACCATCGACAACAACACCCATGTCTCCAATACTCAGGGTTGTGCCAGAAATCACTAAGCGGTCTTGTACCAGTTTTTTTTTTTTTTGGTAAAACTATTGTAAAGAAAAGTAACCTAATTTTATTTTTGCTCGGGCAAATCAATTTTGTTTTTGGAGCGATTTACTTGAACCCAATACTTATCTCTCACAAATATTATTTTTTTATAGGAAATTTACTGCTGATATCTTTAAAGAAATGTTTCTTATAAGAAAGTTTTAAAAAAATTCTCATAAGATCTTTTCATTAAGATCCCCCCCAATTATTAAACTACTGCGACTACTAAACTAAATCGGAAAATATTACTACTACAACAGGACCGGAATTTAGTTTAATTTTTTAACGTTAATTTGTTTTTAGAGAATGGTTTCCTAGTACCTAGCGACCCTTAGGATTAATAGTGAACCTTTCGGCAAAAAATTATTTTTTAACAGAGTAGGATTTTAAGCCGCTAAATTAGAATTTGAAGTCAAAAAAACATCAAAAAAATTATTCCAAAATACTTCATTTTATGATGTTTTTCAGGAATATTTTAGAACCCTTTTGACTTTGGTGTCTCGGCTCAAAATCCATGTAACTTCAAACCACTTTTTTCTGTGGACCTGTGCTTTGAAATCCATATACAAAGGGAAAACTTTGACGGATAATGCCAGCTGGATCCAAAATTTGGTCTTGGTAAGGGTTCTTCACTTCAGTGTATACTACATATATCAGAGCTCGCAAAAAACTGTCTACCCATTTTTTCAACTTTTGGGTGGCCTGGAACCGCAACTTCGCTGGACCAGCCACGGCCTGGAATATAGATTACACAGTATCCTTCTTTCTAAATTAATTTTTCAGCAACTATTGGTATGAAAGTCTATTTTGATGCTGCAAAGTTCGGTTAGAAAGTCAGAATTATCCTAAGAAACCGAGAAGTAGTATCCTTGCCATCTACATTTTGAAACCCTTCTTTTTTTAGAATTTTCTAAACGTTATAGCTGCCAATGCAATAGACATTTTGGCCCTATTAGCGTCATTCTTATATAAAGCTGTTTTGGTTACAGGAATATATACACTCCCCGAAATTCAATTAAGAGCACATTTTAAAAAGGAGCAAGTAAAAAATGTTTTATAAAAAAAAGATGGGAAAAACACTGAGTTAATAGTGAGTCCAGGCTCCAAACTTATTTATAACCGCGAAAATTCAGGTTTGTATCGAAAGAATACATCTGAAAGTGGGATTTGAGACCATTCTTCGGTAATAGTCCTGCCCAACTCCTGCACCATCTAAAATTTGCATCCACCATCGTGGACATGACGGGACAGGTTCTTCCAAATGTTCTCAATGGGGTTCAAGTCCGGCGATAGATGTTTTTGCTCTGGAACCAACCACCACTGGTCTTTGAGACGTGGTTCGAATCATAGCCTTACAGAAAAATAGCAGTATTTAAAAAGAAAAAGTAACTCTTCCTTTTCATAATCCTTTCCAACTTTTCTCACAATTATAGATCACAAATCAGATGTACCGATAAGTGTGTACGAAACTGTTTTATTGCCTTTCAAGTAATTGCATTTCATTAACAATTTTCGAAAACTTTTTAGAAGATTCTAAATCTTTCATCTACAAGTATCTAAATGTATTTATTCTGATTAGAAGATTCTTAAATGTTGAGCATTTAAGTATCTTAATTTTTATTCAAAATTTTTGGCAAAAGCACTTTTAATCATCCTTTTTTATCTTATACCAATTATTTTGAAAAATCGTTTTTAACTAATTAAGTTCTAAGTAGCTAAAAAAAAAAAATTAAGAAATTATATAGTAAATTTTAAAAGCTCTTGAAATCCAGTTGATTATTTCTATATAATTATATCTATTTATATATTAAATCAAGTAACTCCGCGTTATCGCTCTTATTCAGAGCAAAGGGCTGTTAAAATTAATTAGCTCTTATTTTTTTCAAATATTAAATTGAAAGCGATTTTTGGCACAACACCTCCACAGTGATTGTGCCTCGTCTGCGACGAAATGTCTGGCGGCAAAACAGAAGCTGTCGCTGCAGCAGCGACAGAAGCAGAAGCCAAACGACGGCACGCGAAAGGCCTAAACAAAAACACCAAAAACAAAAATGCAATACAAAATACGAGATAACACAAAAAACAAAAAAAAAACAACGAAAAAGGCTAAAAACAAAATAAACTAAAAAGAGGCGGCTGCAACGGTAGCAGCCAGCGGCAGACAACAACAACAATAACAGCAACAACAAATTGGCTCCTGGTCTTTGCATTCCGCATGCAATCTGAGACTACAATCACGACAACTGCATTCGTCGGCTGCAGCCGAGACCCAGGCCAGGCCAAGCCCAGTCCCAGTGCCAGTGCCAGGCCCAGGTATCGGACATGGCCAACAACAACAAAAACAACACCAACAAACAACAACACCCTCGGAACTGGGCCCGCCAAAATCCAACAGCAAACAACCGGCTAACTAACTAACTTATGCGCTTGCTTTGCATCTGCATCTGTATCTGTGTGTGTCGATGTATCTATGTGTGTTTGTATGTGTGTGTCTGGTCTGCACTTGTGCTGTCTTGACAAGTCTGGTTCGCCGCTGCCGCTGCCTCTGCCGCCGTCGCTGCTGCTGATCTTCTGCACACACACACTTACAGTGCTTTCATGTATTTTTAATAGACCTCTCTTCGGCTGCTGCCGCTGCTGCTGCGGCTTCTTAGGCTATGTTTACACCCTGCAGGAATTCGGTGTCATTTAAGTGGCCTCAACTACTCTAAACGTTACTAGTTCGTATATGGTTTAAATAAGAACTGTTGTGGAATAGGAAAATGCGGTAAACGAGAGCGCGCTTCGCTCACGGCTTACGCTCTCAAATTTGTGTTCGCTCAATTGAGCGAGCTGCTCTCTCGTTTTTTGTATTTTTTAAAGCAACAAGAACAAACAAGCATTCTTTAAGGGTGGGTTGTGGCTATTTGGTTCGTGTTATTTTTCTGCGACAAATTTTGTGTATGCATAAAAACAACAAAGGAATAAAAGGCAAAAGAAGCTGCTGCAAAAATTAGGCGTCAGTACAAAGTGCAAATCAGTGCGATCGGTTGTAAATATATTGAAAATCAATTGTTTTAATAATTAAAATAAGTAACAATTTAAAAAGCAAATCAGTGCGGTAATAGAAAAACAATTATTTAAATATAATAAAAGAAAAGTTGCCAAAACACAAGGTGAGTTACATATTTGCTATTTATGTTTATGCAAACATACAGTGTGCCACAAAAGCCATAGTACAGCAGGCGATTTTACACTTAAATGCGAATTCCTCCCAAATTGTTTAAATTTTCCAAAAACTAATGATGAGGTTTTCTTAAATATATATTTTTAAACAATAAACAAAAAAAAAACAACGTTTGCAGTTAATAATGCACCTTTTGGCAGCGGAAATTTCCCACACGCGCATACAAAAGTAAAGCAAAGCATATACAAAAAAGTCCCGTTACAAAAACCTAAACAAACCAGCTGCAACAACGTAAATTCGGTATACCGTCTAAGTGTACTATGACATTATACATATATATTTAAGAAAACCTCATCATTAGCTTTTGGAAAATTTAAACAATTTGTGAGGAATTTGCATTTAAGTGTAAAATCGCCTGCTGTACTATGACCTTTGTGGCACACTGTATGTAGATACATTACATATAATTGCATTGCATGTGCATAAATAATGTTGTAAGTAATATTTGTAACAAAATTTTTTATCTGCAGTTAAATTCTGCTCACAGACGCATGTCAACTAAGGTAAGTAAAAATAGCAATAAATTGTTTTTTTATTGTTTAAATATACATAAATAAATATGAACGCATTTATACAAAAATTGTTTTTTGTGCTCTATAGAGACATTTCTTGCATCTATTAGTTGATGGCTATGAGGAATCAGGCCCGTCATTCCGTGCTTTGATATTTGTGTGAGATCTGGCACAAAGACGTTTTAATGGAGCTTTACATACATATGTATTTGGGGAAAAAGTCTCTAAGCCATTTCGAAAACTTTTGTGGCATTATATAAGGTAAGCATACTATACATTACGAAATTAAAAAAATAAATAATAATTAAAACTCTCTTTACAGAAGAAATACAAATTCAGTCGGCAATATTAAATCTCTCGGACAACAGCTCCCCAGAACGGCAACTAATGAACAAAAACTACCTTATAGTATTTGTAAGTAATAATAATTTTCTTATTTTAAGTTGCATTATAAATTATTTGTTATGTATATATAATATAATTGTATTAATTTTGTAATTTAATTAATTTATATTTTTAATTTGTATTTAAAATTAATTGTATTCAATATATTAAGTATAATTGTATGTTTATATGTTAAGATAATTTTTAATGTTTTTAATATAAATTGTTATTATTTTTGTTTAGTAATTAATTTTATTTATGTAACTTGTATAATAATAATAATAATGTTCAAATTGTAAATTTAAAGTAGTTTCATTTTTGGGCAGTATATTCCAGTCTGGAACAAAAATTACTAGTAAAATTAAAGACCATATTTACCAACCTACAACTAAATGCAAAGAACTATTAATTTTCTATATCAAATGGACTAGTTTTGAATTCGTTAGAAGCGACTTGTTACATTCTAATAAGCTGCTACTAGTTTTGTTCAATATGCGCCGGACCAGTTTGAAACCAGTTGAACATCATACCCGAAAATTCTGGTTGCCTGCAATGACAGCCCCATGTTAAACATACTAGAATTTTCAGAGCAAACATACTAGGTTTCGGACAAACAGTTGCACAACGGGGCGGTTCAAAACCAGTTTGCGACTGTAATGTTTTCCTGCAGGGCACTGGCAGACATTGTGACGCTGTGACATGGGATGATCTGTGTTGAAATTTGTCAGAAAAGAAATACTAATGAAAAAAGCTTCTTAAGAAGAAGAAAAAGTTCTTGTGAATGTTATGATCTGGGTTAAAATTTATCAGAATTTCTTATAAAAACTGTACATTGTGTAAAAATTGCATATTGATATTATAAATAGTTTCCATGCGAGAAGAGAATTTATTTATTTTATTCCATTTATTTTAATGAATTTTTTTTTCAAATGGTGGGGTCGATAAAAAAGCTTAAATGCTTTTTCTGCAAAATATCGTTTTTTGAGTTATGGCGATACATAACTTGTAAATTATTTATTTTTATTTCATTTTTAAACAAATTAAATCAAACTTATTTAATTAAATGCTCCAGCAGGCATTACTAGTTGGGAAATTTTACAGAATTTCCATAATAATTAAATGAATAAAAATAAAGTAAAAGCAATGACGTTAAGGCAACATCGATACCATACTGTACTCTTTTAATTTACTTAATTCTAATACTATTTCAGAGTTGTCATAAAGTTTCAAACACATGGAATTTATTTTTTAAGAGAATCCCTAGCATAAACAGTTTATTTTTAAATTTATTAATCAAATTCTAGATAAGTCTATATATAGGTAAGTTATTCACAAACAGATTTAAAAATATTTATGATGATTTTACTGTGCTTATCAAAATTTATAGAATTTTAATAGTTAATTTTTTAGTGTACATGTGAACTTGATGATAACAGCAAAGTCTAGACCGTAAGCTGGGAATAACGAGTAGCTCTCTTATCCTAAATTTCTTAAACTATTTTTACCTATGAATATTAAATTCTTCGCCAAGCATCTATATACCATTAAAATAAATTCTTTTGTTTTATTTTAGTTTTAATGAAAGTGTGATATTATAGACTTATGAGAGCACCAGAAAAATTCAAGTTTTTTTGTACAACTTAATTTCAATTAAAAAAAATTGTAAGGCCCTGAGTGTTACCTTTTTAGCTTGCTTATGGCTAGATCTAAGATATTTTAAAACTGAATAACTTATACATTTTTCGAAATGATTATATACATGTAAGTCTAGCATATTTTTAATTTTCACTTAGCTTATTTTAGCTTAAAAGCCTTATCGATATTTTTTTTGCTCGTATCATCTATATATCGCTTCATAAAAAGTATTATCATTGGTATATCTGTACGTTAAGTTTTTTTTACTGACTCCATACACCCATTAAATACTTTAATATAAGGAAACTCTGTAAAAAAATTTTTGTTTTAATTTTTAAATTCACTTTTAATTTTTTTTTAAAAGGTGCTAAAAATTACAAAATATTTTGTATTAATAAGTTTCAAATATAATCGATGGGGAATTCAATTATTTACAGTATGGTAAAAAAACGTAATCAAAAAAAGTTTAGTAATACCAGAGACATTTGTTTTTAAGTTGAGAACCTTTTATTTTAAATTCGAGAAATGGTTTCATCGAAATATTTCAAAATCTGTTTCATGAAAAAATGATTGGATCGTGGAAATAATTAGAACATGTTGAGGGTACCAAAATTGTTATAAATTTTTAATATATTTTGTGATATTTTAATTTTGTTTTAAATTACGCAGATACGGGCAGCGCAAATAAATATTTTAAATTAATGTTAATAATCGAAAAATATTCAAGTGATGAAGAGGAATATGCTAATGTTGATGAAATCATTAGAAATTTAATATAACAAAAATATTTGGGTATTGAAACAACGAATAACTTTTGTTTTTAGGAGTTTAGTTTAGCCTTTTTCGCAATTTTTTTTGTGTTAGCTTATTTCAGCATTTTTTTTTCAAATCTACCTTATTTTGTCTCTCAATTTTTGGCATCCCTGGAGATGATGATCACGCCTATGGTATGAAACTGAATATTTACTTGAAATTTAAAGAAACAAAGGCATTAATGGTGCCCTTACACTTTAGATGCAGGGTATTAGAATTTCCCAAAATATGGGAATAAAATAAAACAACTGAGAATGCACTAAAAATTTCAACTTTAATATTTTTAAAGATGTTTTAATTACAATTTTAGAGTCTAAGAGTGAACATATGTTTAAATTGTGTCATGGGGAAAAATACCTCATTTAAGCTACAAAGCTGTTGTAGTGTAACTATCAAAATCGCAAGTTTCAAAGTCATTTATTTATACCGAACAGCTGTTTACACTACGATATTACTTATCAGTAAGCTTTTCAGCTATTGCCACATTATCAATTTTTTGTTCTCAAACACGTTTTAAAATTTTGGCATATCATTTCGGAGCATTAAATGAGTCAGCTATTGATACAATATTTATGAGACACGAAATGAAGTATATTTTTAAACCTCTATCAGAAAAGTATGCATACCTACTATATAATAAAACTATTAATAAAAGTAATAAAAAATGTCTGTACCGTCGAATACTATTTATAGATATTTGTAGTTGATTTTTATTATAATTGGATAAATGACAATTTCTAAAATTTTTGTAGGATACATTTAGATAATGGCTTGAGTACAAATAAAATTAATTACAACTAATTATGTTGTAAATTTGGAAAAATAAATTTGTTGATATTATACAATTATTTTAAATTGAATTATATTGACATTCAGCACCTATGCCAAGGTTTTAATTGTTTACACTGTACATAAATTGCAGCTGCGACAATAATTTGTGCCATTTCACGATGCAGTGTAAACCTACCATCACTTTATATATGTGTGTGTGCGTTTTTGTTTGTCTGCTCTGCTGCAAGCTGCTTGTTATTTTGTGATCTCATGCATCGCCTCCCTTCCATATCATTTCCATACTACGGTGACTGCTCCTAGCACAATTATGTTAATTACGTGTTATATTGATGCTTAAATACATTTTTGGTACTTGGCATGCACTTCATGCCGCAAGCTTCAATTTGTTGCAAAATATTCCCAAAGACGCCACGCCACGACACGATACATTACCCTGCCATAGACGTACCACAAAGTAAAAGTTTACTGGAGAGTAACATTAAATTTCAGAAGTAAAAAAAATTCAGATAAAAACTTGAAGAACCGTGAAAGAAGTTAAGACATGCAGCAAAGATACAGTTTATTACTTAATTAAGTGAGTGCTGAAAATCTTTATCTAAAGAATTTCAGGAATTTTCTAACGTCATGATTTCGGAATTTTAACTAGTAGGCTTCTACTCTGTTTGGTGATCTAGAGATAGGTCCACAGCTTCTGAGTACCAAATATACTGTTATTCATTAAATTCCTACGAGAAACATAGACTACCAAAATCATCTAGTTAAATTGGACTCTCCTAGAGAAAGATTCCAAATAAATAATCTGCAATTTAATCCCAATAGTATGCCTCCCCTAGGAATGAAGCGTCCATCGATACCTAGTCATTGTAATAGTCTGACCGTAAATAGATTTTTCCATTGTTATATATCAAAAACTACCATAGTTCGGTAACTATGACGTCACAATGATCAGCAAATATTACGTTGGGCAGCCAACCAGACAGAGATTGGTGCGAAATGAAGCTAATTTAGCCGCAATAGTGGCCACAATCGAATAATCAGCAAAATTAAACTTAGATAGAGAATTACCTTGTCATTTTTACACTAGGATTGGGACCCCTAACGCTGTAAGACCTTAGCCAATGCCATGACTATTCCGCCCATTTGGCACCAAAAATGTTGTTTGAAGTACCGAATTTTATCAAGAAATTCATCTTTTTGGAGTATGTGTTTTTCCAAAAATAATTGCACATTTACCTATACCTTTAAAATAAAGCCAAAACCAACTACCATAGTTGTATTATAAAAAAATCGTATACTATCGTTCTTATCTGGACACTTCGCACTATAAGAGGGTTATCTATAAAGTTTTTTAATGTATGTCACCATTTTCAATTAACCGCAGATAGAAATTGGACTTTACAAAGTTTGTTGAACCTTTTTATAGATGTTTATGGCGGTTTCTGCACTAAGAAGTTGTCATATTAAATCATGACCAGTTGGTAATCGTAATTAATTTTTAAAGAAAATTGATAAGCTTAAAGATATTTGGCGCCGTAGTATGGGGAACTTTTTAAACTTACTCAAGGCGGTTTCTTTCAAAACGTTTTTCAACAAAGTTAATAGCTCAAGAATCGGACTCGTCCCCAGGTGTCTGATAGGGGAATGCTCGACAGTGGCAATGGTAAAAAAAATACCACTTGCGGACCAAAACAGACTAAACACCTGCTTGGAGATGCAGATAGGGATTTTATCACCAAGCTAGGGTAGGAGGGCTAGCAACCTATCTACATGCAATTGTCAAACAAACAGCCTCGGTTAAGAAAATCAAACCTTTCGTTGGCGCCATTTGGCTACAGTACAAAGACTGTGATTGGATTATGGCATTATGATCCTAATTTATATTTCTGGGAGCACTCGGAAAGAAAGTCTCCATCTTTTGAGGTTATTCATGTATCGCTTTAATTCATGATATCTCCATGTGATTGGTCAGATTGTGTGTCAGGTCTGTTGACAAGCCGTGGGAACCGGAGGGATTTCCAAAGGGTCTGAGTTAGCTTCAGAGCACGAAAGGAGAGCACAACATGGAAAGAACTTTTAATTTTTTAAGGTTATCCACGTGTTGATCCAATTTATGATATATCTCCATGTGATGCGAAGTATTGTTCAGGCAGTGCGCCAGGTCTCTCGACAAGGTGTGGGAATATGGAGAATTTTCACTGGCCAGAGTTTGCTAAAGGGTCCGAAATTTCGAAACCATTCAAACTCTTCAGGAAAAGTACTTTGACGTTATTCAATTTATGATATATCTCCATTTAAAGCGATGGTGTGCGCCAGGCATGTCGACAAGCCGTAGGAGAAAAGAAGAGCGCGACGTGGAAGGAAGTCTTCATTTTTTGAAGTTATCCACGTATTAACCCAATTTATGATTTATCTCCATGGGATGGGATGCTGGTCAGACAGTGCGCCAGATCAATCGACAAGTCATGGGAAAAGGAGAGATTTCCAGCGGTGCTGAGCTAGCTTAATGGTCCAAAGTTTCGAAACCATTCAAACTCTTCGGAAAAATGGAGAGCAACACGTGGAAGGAACTTTTCATTTTTTGAGTTATTCAAGTATTATTCCAAATTATGATTTATCTCCATGGGATGGGAAGCTGGTCAGACAGTGCGCCAGATCTATCGACAAGTCGTGGGAAATGGAGGGTTTTCCACCGGGCTTGAGTTAGTTTCAGGGTCCGGAGCTTCGAAACCATTCAAACTCTTGGGAAAAAAGGCAGAGCTCTCTCCACGTATTGATCCAATTTATGACATAAATCCATATGATGTGAAGCGCTGGTCTTAAAGTGAGTCAGATCTGTCGACAAGTCGTGGGAAATGGAGGAATTTCCAAACTTCTTCTTCTTCGGGAAAAAGAAGAATACGACGATAGTCACCATAGTACTTTTCTCTCGATATCCGCGATCGAAACATGTGAAAAACGGAAGGCTTAGGAATATAGCGCAACTTGCATAATTAGGCTTGGAGTGATATTGGGTGCCTTTTTTCTTGAATGCTCGGCTCAGTATCATTATTTCGGTAGAGATCTCCAGAAATGGTTTTCCGTCGGTTTGAGCAACTCATAATACCAAGAAGAATCTCAGGAAATAAACAGCAAGAGTTTTTTTCTAGGGATATTCGTTGTGGATGTAGATATTAAAGCATGATCCGGTGCATCCCATGATCGTAGAGAATCCATTTTTTGCCACCAGTGTATATAGATATTAAAGCTTCATTCGGTTGCCCCAACGATTTTTTCTTTGGACCATCATAAAGATATCCATTTTTTGCTACAAACAACTAAACAAATAAAATATCACGTTTTTATGACTTATAAGCTACATTTCACTTTATAAGGTTAAGTTGAGTAAGCAGCTCAGTCAGTGACTGAGATCTCCCCGAGACCATGAGTTCCATTGTGTTGCAATTGTGAGAGAAGGAGAAAAGGAATTGGAGAAGGGGAGGAGGAAGGGTAGAGGAGGCATCAAAACTGTAGGACATCCCTAATCACGTCAACTCTCTCTTATTGCAAAACCATTTTGAGGATTCGACAAGCGTAGCCAGATCCACTATGGGCCACCCAGAACCTTAAAAAGTGGTTTACCCAGAAACTGGGTTCGTCTTCTTAGATGCGCCGTACAGTCTCATAGCAGGCGTTGGATGGTTTCAGACTCCTACTCGTCTCCGTAGCTGCGGCAGAAAACATGATGGGGGAGCGTGTAGCCTCTCAGCTATATGGCCAATGGTGTAGTATAAATCCTATCGCCATCGTAGTCCTGTTGTCATGTTCGCTATGGATTATACCTTGGCCAGAGTGCTCAGGTGATGCGACAACCCGACACCGAGTCCCATTCTCTTTCCATCAGAGCTCTGCCCGTCTCCCTGATCTGCGATACGATGTCCTGTATGGTAGGCGATGACAAAGCTTTGATTGTAGCCTGACTATTGACAAGAATTACAATTTCACTTTAAAGGAACATCTAGTTTGACTAAGATCCAATAATTAGAAGGTGGCGCAAGTGCAAATGGGTTTTGCATTTCTCTCTGAGAGAGAAAGCGCAGGCTCAATAGTTGTATGGTAGCTATATAAAATAGTGAGCCAATTTTGATTAGATTGCACTTAAACGTGATTTATTGATTTATATTCTATATTCATTTTATTTTTTTACATATCATGAAAAAATTTACGACAGTTGCATTTTGTCTTAAACTAAGTATTTGTGTGAAGTTTGATCAAAATTTTTCACTATATCATATAGCCACCATATAAAATTAAACTATTTTTCTACGCAGTTGTTCTTGAGCAATTCTTTGCGGCACGTTTTAAATTTCTTCGAATTATATAATTTCACCAGACGAGCCTCCAATAAAATTCGGCTATCAACACAAATTTAGATTTTAGAGTGAAAAAAATCCAAAACGCAATAAAACCGCAAGAGAACCTTCAAGGTCTCGAATTAAAATGTTTATGCAATAAATCGATATCTGCTTAAAATGCAATTTTATGCACGATTGATTTTAAAATGAAAAATCGTGCAATACGTTAAAAATTTTCAGAAACTGCTGATTTTGCAAATTTTTTTTGAAAATTCAATTTAAATTTGCAGCAAAATTTAACACGTCTGACCTAGGCCTTATATTGTTTACAGTATCAGTGGATAAGAATATTTCAGAAAACTTTTGTTTTCAACTTGGGAACACCGCAGAAAATGAAAACCTATCATAAGTGCTAACCTGTCATGACTTAAAATCAACTTGTAAGTCAATATGTTCAGTTTGTCAAATTTTTCGCGGAATTCCAACTTTGTAAAACAAAATACAATGTCTAGACATGGCGACTGACAGTTGACACGTTTTGTTGACAGGGGGGTTCTTGAAGACAGTGTGGTGTAGTTAAATTTAGCATAGATTACTTCTGGTGCTTTTGACTTGTCAGGTTCATAGTCCTATTTTTATAATCTTCGAATTCCATCTATCATACAAGTATTTTTTTTTTAGTATTATAGTTTACCAAGTTATCTTTGACTTGAGCACTTGCCATGTTTACTGCGCCGAAAAAATAAGTCATCAACTGAAATAGATTTTAGTGTAGATAATCGTTCTGTAGTAGTTCTTTATATAGAACATTGCAAGTTATCGTTAATAGTTGGCCACACTTCCAATTGAATCTGGTCAATTGAAAGCAAATTTTAATTAGGTCTTTAAAAGACTTTTTAGCCCAACTGCTATCGACTACTACAACGCGATTAAAATCATCTAATCGACCAAATGTTTTTGGGGTTCAAGTTTTCAGCAGCTTTGTTATTTCTTATCACCAAAAACCATACTACAAAAAAAATTGGCCAAGAAATTAGGTAAAAAAATTTTAAAACTATTAAAGCATTTAAGAACAATACAAAAAATAAGCAGGGACAGCTGCTAATGGGTTTTAAATTTAGTAATAAAAAATTTTAAAACAATTTGCACAACAGCTAAAAATAACTAGCTTCCAACCGGATTTATTTTTTTCATTAAAATTCCTTAATTTTTTATGTCATTTTCCAATTGTGCAACCTTGAAATTAATGCAAGTTCGAAAACTATTTTCGGGAGTAGCGCTCAAATTTTTGCGTCAAACAGGGGCGTAACAGGCCAACATTTTTAAGGGGTTGTGCCGAAATTCGTATATTACTTATATGCGGTTAAAATATATAGCACCCCCACAGGTGGCGCCACTGCTGCCAACCATTTTTTTCTGTTGTCACAAAGTGGGACAAATTCTATGCAAATTTATAAAATAAATAAACAAATATAATAGAACTGTCCCGACAACTGTCACGCGTACAATTTTTTATTTTATTTTTTTTTGGGAGGTCTGTCGATTTAAAACGCTTATTCCGGCACTTTTTTTTTTGACGTCGAGTGCTAAGATTATGAGATACTTTGTGCTTTAATGCGTTTAAAAGTTTGCATAACAGTCATTCCGAATTGTACAGCTCACCCCGCCCCCCTAGTCATGTCTGGCTATACACAACAGAGTTGTAGACCAAAAAAAAAGAAAAAAAAATAGCATACAAGCGGTGAGAAATCCAGACATTATAAAGTGATCCAAATTATACAATCATTTTAAAATTCAATTTGTGCCAGACGCCCAAAAATAAAAATACAAAATAAAAATGCTGACAAAAGTTTGATAATGATGATGCAGAATCTGATGATGAAATGAATTCTTTTTTTTTCTACAATAAAAAATTGTAAATAAATAAATCAACAACGTCCTGAAAGTCACACTGTTGATTTCCGTATGCAAATTGAATCAAATGTGTTTTTCTCGGAACGCTCTTTTTGTTTTGAATAGAACTATGAAGAATTGGTATCTTATCTATGCTGAAGACTCTTATTATGGCCTTGATTTGCAAAGTCACTTTGCGCACATGTTTACATTTTTATAAGCAATTTGGAGCTTGTCTTTAGGTTTCGGAAATCTTGACAAAGTTTGGCTAACTTAAGGAATATTTGAGTCTTTGTAAATTTCTTGGTTGCAAATTAGCAATGTTTCTTTGAGGACTTCGATATTGCTAATCCTTCCTGTCCTTCAAAGCTGCCTAATTGCCTAATTTTTCCTATATTTTCTATATCTTTATCCTAAGTTATTTATGACGCTAACTCCCCGTCTTAACCTATCTACCTACCTATCTAGTAGTAAAGCAGCTGAAGCTGCTGTGGAGTGGTGAAAATTAATTTGAAGAAGTCTTATCGACATCTCCAAGATTAACCTCCACCACCGTCTTGTTTACCTCATCGTCGTCTGTCTCGTCGAGGATTGAGTCATCTAGTTGGCTTCTAGAGATGGCGAGCTCCGATGACTCCGAGTCGTACTCTTCCAGGATATCTTCTTACCCACTCATCTCATCAATAATAGGCTCGGGGTCTTCAAGCTGTGTCATTTTGGTACACCCAAATCACAGCCTTTGTAGCCGTAGCGTACTATATCTTTGGCTTTGGTTAAGGCTTCTGCTGACTCTTTGTGTATAGTCAGCAATACCTGTCGCGTTGGGCCCGGCTTGCCCTCTACCTTGGCAATCCGCCAGTCCTCAGTTTTCAGGTGTGGGTTACACACCAGAAACAGCTTGAGGATCTTGTCTGGAACCTCCGGCTTGGCTGAGACCCATACTCTGGCTCTGGGGGATTTCCAACCAGTCCACCGCCACTAGCTTAGGTCCTGGATATACCTCTCCAAGAGCTGCTATTGCCTTCTTGTAGGCCACAGCCAAGCGACTATCTTCGCACGCAATGCTCATTTTTCACACCTTTCCAGAAGTAGGACACCAAGGAGAATCTTGTCCCTCGTAACCTCGGCAAAGGAGCGGTTGAGGTGCTGCGGTCGTGTTATTTTTGGGGGCTTTCTAGGGTTAACCGAAACTATTTCGTACCAGGCACCGCTCTTACTTTAAATGTACTCTAATGAGCCGTATCCGCTGATCTTCTTGAAAACTAGGCCTATCCGCCTTTCTCACTATTATGAAACTACGCACTTTTTTTCATTCAGCACTCACGCACATTTAGAAGACACACACTTTAAATTAGACAACAACTTAAATATTTAATTCCATATACACTACCCGACATTCAAATAGCACCTTTTAACATTATTTTTCTTAGAAAACATATCTCTGATCAAATAAGATTAGAGAAGAATTGTCAACATTTTTCTTCAAAACTAAAGCTGGTTAAAGTTGGAACAAAAGGACCCCAACCGATTCTAATCAAAGATGGAAAAGGAAGATTTTTTCTCCAGAAGAAGAACTTAAACATAATACTCTCCTTGAGGTAAAAATAAATGCACTAAGCTTTTGTGGGTCTTTGAAAAACAGGCAAATCTAAGCTGGAACAAGTGGGTTTTAAGCAATGATGAAAAGGAAATATCTTTCTTCCAGAAGACGAACTAGGCTATAATACTCTCCTTGAGGTAAAAATTCGTGTCCTAACCTTGTTTGGGCTTTTGAGAAATAGGCAAATCTAAGCTGATTTCTTATGGAACAAAAGGAAGCAGCCAATTCTAAGCAAAGATGTAAAAGAAAGATCTTTCTTCCAAAAGAAGAACTAGGCCTTACCTTGAAGTAAAAGTTCTTGTCCTAAGTTTTTTTTGCTCTTTGAGAAACCGGCAATGCTGATAGATAGACAGAAACACAATGAACATGGCTTAATCTATTTCTTCAGTCAACCTAATCATTTTGGTGGAGGGTAGGGTCGGTCTTTGGGGTGCGCTTGTGCGGAAAGTTATCTAATTGCCACACGGAAGTGACCAGCGACGATTCCCTAAATGGTCGATCCTAGTAGCTCACTACCTCCTCTAGGTACTCTCTGGTTAGCTCCAGGATACCCCTTTCCCGGGTGAGCTAATGTAAGAAGGCGACCCCTCAGCCGATCTGCGTTTGAGGACGTATTGCATGGAAGCGTAAGTGGACATCTACTACCATGCAAGGGAGTCGAAGCCCCGGACAGCCGTCATTTCCTTTTCAAACCCCATGACTACGAAAATATAAAAAAAAACCGTCAGGCCTAGACCCACATCGGGTTCGTCGCGCCTTAGAAGAATTATTTCGATACAAGGGTTGTGAAATGATATTCGAATAATATTCCTATTTAAGCACTCATTATGTTGCACTAACTTATTGTAACCAGGCCTGACTATCGGGTGCCTATTCCCATAAATAAGTCTCTATAAGTCCTACAAGGACTATAGGGCCGTATTTCTAAGGTCCGAAATTTTCTTCAAGAGTCTGTCAATACAATCAATTCATTAAACTAATAATATTTACTAAAAAATGTAACACGAATTTAAAGAAAGAATGATTTGGGAATAATGTACTTCTTTTCTCAAACAAAGAAATTTAAATTCTTCTAAAAAATAGTGTGAATATACCTCTGCACCAAAGAAAAAATGCATCATAACTCCCAATTCTAGCTTCATTCGTCAGGGAAATATTGACTTAAATCTTTTACATGGCTAGGGAACTATTTAAATGTCAAGCAGTGTACCAAACTACCATACGAATTAGATAAATCTTAAGTACTCTATAACAATTGCCTTAACAAAGTCTATTTGAAAAATTCAGGATTGAGTCACATGAATAGCTTAAAAGCAATTTATGCCAAATAATCAAATTTATACTTAATTTTTTTATTTTGTATTAAAGTTAATCCGATTACAAGCTAAACTAGAACCATTTTGGTTACTTTATATTTAATAGACAATTTAATAAACGTGTTTGTAATTATTTGGCTTATATTCCTAACAAAACCCTTCGAACGTCTTCATATCAAGCACTCAAACATTCAAATCCATTGCTCATACTTCAGAGATAAACAAAAATAATGTTTATTATCTAACAAAAGTGGAGGCACAACAAGCTAACTAAAACAACAACAACGTTCAGCAGCAGCAACAAATTCTTGCAACAACAACAACATCAACATGCAGCAGTGGCAGCAACTGAAGCAGCAGCAGCAGCAGCAGATCCTCTTAAGAGCGACCAACGGCGTTGATTGGTCCGTTGCCAGCAGCTTCGTGTTTTGTGCTTCGTTCGGCAAGCGACGACAAACAAAATACGAACTAAGCAAACGGCCGAAGAGCTGCCGCTGGTGCACTGCGCGAAAAAATGTGTGCTGTAGTGGCAATTGAATTATGAAGTTATCTTATTTTAATAAAAGTAAATATTTTATGCGCATAAATAAATGTCATAATTAAAGTAAATTAGGAGTTAATTAATTTAAGTAATAATCATAATTTTAAATCTTAAATTAAATAAAACAAAAAATATGATAACTTAATTTTAAATCATTGATAAAGGATTTGACTTCTTTACAAAAAAAACTAGCTTCGTATATTTTTTCCAAGCTGGGACATAATTATATTTTTATGGTGTCTTTTATTTTAATTTTATTTTAGAGCGGCCTGGGATTTTTGTTTTTTGAGCTTGATGGCGTTCCAAAAATATAATTTAAATTAAATTGTATAGTAATTTATGTTACTATACATATTTCTTATATCACTTGGAATAAGAGTTTGAAGAAAAGTCGAGATGTTTCACAGCATAGATCATCGATATAAAAGTACGCAATACGGTATATGCAGTTTATTGATCATCAACAGTCTGGATAAGAACGTGCCACACCCAAGGTATTTTGATAATCCGCATCACAGACGCTGAAGCACTAAGCACGGTTATAATAAATGTTAAATAGAAACATATATATGAGGATTTTAATATTATTAATTTAAATAGTTTAAATATAATCGAATCAGGCATTTCGAAAGCCTCGATTAATTTTTTTGCTGAACACCGTTCATAAAAGGAGATATATATTCTGAGTAAAAAAATACTATCATAAATCAATACAAGCCTGTCGCTTCAAATGATACCGTAAAAAATGCGTTCATTGCAAAAACAACATTAATCAGTGACTTATGGCTAAGTTTGACGCTTAAAATGTGAATCAGTCATTTCAAAAACCTTATAAGTCAATACATTAGAATTTATCAGGAATCAATAAAAGCATGTATCATGCAGCAAACAAATGAGTTTTAACGGACTTTTTATACTTAATTTAGTATTTGAGTGATACAAAATTTAAATTTAAATAACCTTAACAGTTGTTTTGGTTAAAATTTATACTACTAATCCTATTTCTTGCTAAAACAACATAAGTCAAAAATAGTTTTTAGGGATTTTTTCATTATTTTCATTAATAAAATTAATAAGGTTATTCACAATTTCCTGATTCCTGATTCCTGAAAAGTTCTTATTTAGTGACTTATGAGGTTTTTGAAATGACCGACTTAACTTATTGTATAACTACTTAGTTAATAATAATAAAATTTGGTTAACCTAACGACAATTATATTTTTTTATTAATAATACAGAAATAATATATAACATTACTACACGAAATTCTATTTTTACACGCCAGATACGTTCCAGAAAAAGCCGTGTAAAAAATATAAGAAGTAAATTCTTTACCTGATATGAAAATAAACTGAGACAGTGGAAATTCTCTTAATAAAATTTTCAAAAGATAAGATTAATAAAAATATTTTGCTTTAAAATGTCTATAAAAAACGATTTTTAATCGTGCTAAATCGAATGAAATTGTGTAGTTTTTTTTCAAGACCTTACTTTTTAAAAACCAAATAATAGCGAAATTAGGTGTGGAAAAATAAGTTAATTAATAATATTTTAAAATACGAATAAAAAAATTTAATACGCAAAATATTCATATCAAAAAAATTAATTTTTTTTAACAATCTATACAAACTTTGACAAATATTTAATTTATTATGTGTGTAATATAAATTATATTTTTTTATACGGCATAAAAAGTTCGCCAGACTCTTTTAACAACAAAAAAAATTAAGAAAAAAAATGAAAAAAATTAATATGTTCGGAAGTTGATGGAAAAATTAGTTTAAAAAAATATGTATTTGAAGTAAAACTACGAAAAATTTGACAACACTTAGAAGGCTTGAACATTTAAAGTAATTAAATATATAATAATTAAAAGCATATGGAATAAAACATATTGATGGTGGAAAAATTTGCTATCAAAAATAAAATATTTCTTCAAATTGAATATGTAGCAAATTTGGTACACTTAAGTGGTTAAAGTTTTTTTTAAAAATTAATTTAAAATTAATTAATTTAAAAATTAATTAAAAATGCAGTCCAATTTCTTCACAAAAAACCAAAAACAGAAGAATTTTTAAGCAAAAATTTTTTTTTGACCGATCGTTCCTATGGGAGCTATATGATATAGTCAACCGATTTCAATAAAATTTGACACAGTGCTTAAATACCTTAAAAAAGATATGAATGCCAAATTTATTTCAAATATCTTTACAAACAAACAAAACACATCGAATTTTGTATAAAAAACGTGTTTTTGGACCGATTGGTCCTATGGGAGCTATATGATCTAGTCAATCGATTTGGATTAAATTTAGTACAGAGCTTAGGAACTATAAAATACTCACTAATGTCAAATTTGGTCACAATATCTTAACAAACAAACGAAACACAACAAATTTTGTTAAAAAATCGATTTTTTGGAAGATCGGACCTATGGGAGCTATATGATATAGTCAACCGATTTTGTTCAAATTTGGCACATTGTTTAAGTGGTAACGCCAAATCTGGTTACGATATCTTTATTAAAAAACGAAATATAAGCGAATTTTTTTTTAAAAAAGTTATTTTGGCCGATCGATCCTATGGGAGCTATATGGTGATTGGGAACTATAAAAAACTTTCGAATACCAAATTTGGTTACGATACCTTCATAAACAAACGAATTATTCATCTAAAACGCTTTTTTTTTTGTCGAGGTCGTTTCAAACACCCCCATGGGAGCTATATAATTTATCCCCGATATCAAAAAAATA
This sequence comes from Chymomyza amoena, assembly GCA_037043745.1. Lineage (NCBI taxonomy): Eukaryota > Metazoa > Arthropoda > Insecta > Diptera > Drosophilidae > Chymomyza > Chymomyza amoena. The sequence continues at coordinate 45,232 of JBAMAX010002241.1, read as the reverse complement.
AAATAAACTTGCCTCCTATGGAATAATATGGGATCTAATGTGAAAGTTTGGTAACTCTAGCTCTTACCATCTCTGAGATCTAGGCGTTCGCACGGACAGACGGACAGACGGACATGGGTATATCGACTTCTCTATTCACCCTGATCAAATTTTAGGTAACTTTGGGGTGTCTCCGACGTCTCCTTCTATATGTTACATACATTTTCGGCTTGCACAAACTTAATATACCCTTGGTACCATACGGTACAGGGTATAATAAAAAATATTTGTTCAAATTCAATACGTAAATCAAATTTTAATATACTTGAGTGGTTAAAAAATTAAGTTTTTTAAATTAATTCATTTATTTATCAAAAGCTTATAAACAAAAATTTCAATTAGTATTAAAGCCATATCGACTAGTGGCCTTAAGCTTAATAAAATGCTTGAAATTTTCATCGACCAATCAAATTTATTAAACTTTAAGAGGAATGTATGAATTTAAACAAATATTAAGATGACTATAAAAAAATAATATTTGTGTTTCAACGCGCCTCACAGACCTATAAAGTGGATTGCATTGGGCTAGAAATCCGAACGGGGAACTCCCTACTCAAGAAAGGTAGTGCCATGCATTATATATTAAATTTATTTATTTATTTTTTCAATATTTTTTTTTCAACTATCACAGACTAAGTTATATTTAGTGTGTAAAAGTCGACTTTTATATTAATATTGGAATATAACCCTTTAAATTTATTGGTTGATTGTCAATAAAATAAATATTCGAAAACAGAAAAAAAATTAGTTATTTCAAAATTGTGATATGTGAGAAATAAATATAATAATTTAATAAATAATAGACTATAATTTATTAAAAAAAATCCGACTAATTGACAACATCTCATGGTACATTATTGAATCGTCTGCAAAATTCACGAAATTTTATGAAAATTCATTTTTGAAAAGCTATTTATTTATTTAATTTATTTTTTAAAAGTTATTTATTCATTTGACGTAGTTTTTTTTTCAATTATATTTATTTACAATCTCTACCCTTAGACAATAAGTAAATGTTTTGAAAATAAAAAATTGACAGGAATAACATATTAACTATTGTACTTTAGGTTCTGTAAACTAAATTTAAATATGGCAGGTTTAAGACACGATTGCGTTTTATTCATTTGCATTTACTGTCAGTGAGTATAAATAATTAGATAATTAATGTAATTAATACATAAATACTTTAAAAATTTTCAGTGTTACGTAAATTTAGAAATTTTAATTATATTCTGAAATTGTGCTATTTCTAGTTTTCCAGCTTACATTTTATTTTCACAAGTTTTTGTTTTTAATAAAAATATTTGCAATTAAAATAAAAATAATATTTAATGCATGTAGTGAGTATAAATAATTAAAATAAATAATGAAAAGTTATTTAAATACTATTACAAAGTTTTTAAAACAACTGCGTGTTATATCAAAATATTGCAGTGATAGAAAAAAAAAATAAACAAGATGTTAATTATCCAGATATGAATGGCTGTCTCTACAATATCGCTAAAGTATCTGCAAATAAAAATAAAAAAACTAAAAAATAAGTGTGCCAAGTTTATTTGAATAATATGAGCTCAACTTTCCTATCGAAAACTATTTTTATTGCGCCTTAGTTGTGCTGCCCATAACTATAACACAAAATTTCTTGCAGTGTAGAACGCAGCGTTTACGAACATAACAAAGTAGATATGCGAACCACAACCAAATATTTTTCTTATTTAAGTCTAAAAAACGACTCGCGCAAATCACTTCATACTTGGTTCTTAGAGTGAACACATCAAAGAAGCATCAAAAATAAAATAATCTTAAATAAATTAAAGATTATAGTTAAAAACACAAACTGTTTATATTTAAATTAAACTGATAAACAAATGGTGAAAAATGCTTAAAACCAAAAATCAAGTGATTTAAGCCAAATAATGTGCATTATAGTGTGAAATTTGTACAGCCAATAATTTGTGTCTAAAGTTTTGAACAATTGTTAATTAAAAAAAAACTACAAAAAACTACAAAAAACTGCAAAATACTGCAGTAAGCTGCATAAAATAAAAAAAACAAATATTATAATATTATTATAATGTACAGCGCTCAATTGTCAAAGAACTTAAAAAACCGGCGCATTTGGCTGCCGTCTCTTTTGCTGATTTGGTGCCTGTTGGGTGGCAACAATGCGGCACGGATTAATCGTGCCGCATTTATGGATGATGCAACCGTGCGCTCCGAAGTGGTGGATCCCAATAATCGCACCATTTGGCATATGTTTAATCTAACCCAAGCCCAGGTGAATCTAATACAGGAAGGCACCAAGCCCCAAGACAAGGAAGCCAATACCATGTCCAACAATACGGAGCTACTAAATCGCATACGCGATCAGCGGTAAGTAAAAATTTATGGCTAAAATATTTCAGCGAAAGGAAAATTAAATGAATTTATTCAGATATTTATTTTTTGAGTGCATTTATTACGTACATGCTATATGGAACAATTTGTAAACAAAATCGCCGAATTTTCGACGCATTTTCCATGAAAATGAAACAGATTTTCATTTGTTCAAGGCTAAAGCCATATGCAATTCCGCACAGACTGTGTGTATCTTTAATTTAAAACAAAATCGAAATATGCCAAAATAATAAACAATTTATAAGTGAAATTAAGTGAAATTTTTCCATACGTTAACACGTGTCCCCCTGCCCCCGCGCAACAACAACAAAGTTGTTTTAGTTTGTTGTGGCTGCAACAAGCTGACCCACTAAATGATTTTCAATGAACTTTTGTATCTTCCTCAATTTGAAATCAAGCTGCAGCAATAAGACCCAAAAAATAAAAAAAACACTAGTAGTTTGCTGAAAGTGGGTATAAACCGACTATTGTATACGCTTTAGTTTACTTAATTTTTGGGAATGTTTCTAAGATTTTGAGATGAGACTTCAATAGATCGATTTTGATGACTGTACCATTTTTTAGTAGAGTTAGGGGTTCTTGGATAATTTGTCTTCCGAAGTTTTCAACTGAATTTAACTCTCACATATCATTGTGAAATTGGATGATGGCTTGTCTCGAGCTTCATAAGGCCGTATATGTTCATAATCCTAGCTTCTTTGGAGCTTCTTCAAGAAGCTATAGGAACTAAATTGCGGACGTAGATTAATCGATTTGCGTTATTATGATAATTTTGGTATTAGGAATACGAGGTCTTACTTAATATAGCCTACTGCCCAAAGACCTAGAACCAAGTAGCCACAACAAAAATTCAGGGAAACAATCTTTACCAAATTTTTGGATTTTGAAATCAAGGAATTATATTTTATACTAATATTACTATTAATATTAATATCTCTCCAAAATGCTAGAAAAAATATATTCTACTTCTCATGCTTTGTCATGGAATATTGACATAAAAGAGAGGAAGAATTACGAAAAACATTCAGACAAATTTCTTACACAGAAATTTTTTATGACTTTAGTAGGGGCTCTCTTGGAAAAGAAAATATGATTATAAAACTTTCAAAAATTTTCAAAATGTACTCAACTGCGGATTTGTTTCCGTACTCTAAAAAACAAAATACTTAAATACTTGGTAAGAGATATAAACTATTTGAACTACGTATGGAAATACTCACTCAAAGGAAACTAGTGCGCTTCTAACCGGTAGCAGACTAGTGCGAACCGGCCATGAAAGACTAGTTATTATTATTTTATTTCATGCAACTTAGAAACATTTTATTCCATAATGTTGAAATTTACATACAAAATTCTTGATAAAAATTAATTTATTTATAAAAGCTCATTATTAGTTAAAAATTAAATTAAATTCACTAAAACATATCAGTTCGCAATGAAATTTTCTAAGAAGTTACTTATAGAGGAAAAGGATTTACAGAAAAAAGGGGTCTACAGAAAAAAATTGAAAGTATAACCATGTGAAACGTATTTTTTGTTAAAACATATATTTATTAAGGTTACCTTTAAAAAAGTATACCGCTGAGGTATACTAAAACATTAGAACTAATGCTGTTCTTACCGGTAACCAACTACTGCGTACCGGCCATAAAAGACTTGTAAATATACATATAATTACCATACTATTTCATTTCATATAACTCAGAAACGTTTTATTCCATAATGATGAGATTTGCATAAAAAACTGTTACTAAAAATCCAATTATTTGTAAAAATTAATTATGAGTTATTAAACTAATTTCAAAAAAATATCTTAGCTCGCAATAAAATTTTCTGAGGGATTACGTATAGAGACAAAGGATTAAGTCTGTACAAAAAAAATTCAAAATAGAACCATGTAAAATTTATTTTATGTTAAAAATATATTTTTATTTCGGTTAGCTTTAAAAAATTACGTCTCAGGTATCCTAGAACATTAGTATGTGAAGCATCCAATACATTTTGAATGAAAAGTTGCCTTAAAAATTGTTTTTCATGATATAATCGAGATTTATGCGAATATTTTAAAAATTTATATATACTATATTAATATATTTTTCTAACTATACGATGGTATTTTTTACCTTCACATTTTTAATCCAGATTTTCTTCCTTCAATCTGGGACTCATTCTCTTGAAAAGAGTTAACTACGAAGTCTTTTTAAAAAACAATTATTTTCTTTGATCATCGATTTAATAATAATTTTGTAATAAATCTTTGTCTTGGTGAAAATATGTTGTATGGTAATATAGCCTCTATGTGGATACAACATCTTTGGAATATATTATTCTAACTAGTTTTTCAACCTAATCATTTTTGGTCCAGCTTTTCTACCTTTAATCTGGGACTCCTTCTCTTAAAGAGATTTAGTTCTGAAACCTTAAAAAAAAGTATTTTCTTTGATCATCGATTTAATATTCATTTTCTAATAGATCTTTATCCTGGGGAAAAGAATATGGCCTCTTTTGGAATACGACATCTTTATAATATTTCTTTCTAACTAAAAGCGACAACAAACCTATACATTTTAGGCCAGTTTTTCTACTTTTAATAACGGACTTTTCTCTTAAAGAGAGTTAGTTCTAAAACATTAAAAAAAAAGTATTTTCTTTGATCATCGATTTAATAACATTTTCCTATAAATCTTTCTCACTTCTTTTTCTATACACCCCTTTGCCCAAAAATACAGTGTATTAACCAAAAAAAAAATTGGTATCAATTCATGCGGCACGGCGCAGTAACTTGACCCAGCTTGACTCGACTTGACTTGGCCAAATAGCCATGGCGATAGCTTACTAACTGAAAAACTGACTTACAAACTGACTGACGGACTGACGTACTAACTGACTAACTGACTGACTGGCTCATTTGCTTTCTGACATGCAGCAGCGTCTGTCTCGCTCAAATAACGACCAAAGACTATGCATAATGCATGTGCATCTGTGTGAGTTGTATCCATCAGATACTTGGATACAACTACGACTACAACTGGCGCTGCCGGCACACACAAAAAACATTCAAGCCGCTGTCGACGTCAGCGTCGTCGTCGTTGCAGTCAAAGGCGCTGACTGCAGTAACGCTTGCTGCACTTCGTCTCCGCGCCGCGCTCTCTTGACCGTCCGTTTGTCCCCATGTCTGCAAAATGTCTGGGAACAGTCTGGGCCATGTCTAGCGGGTCCGTTAATGAACTTTTTGTAGGTCGTTGCTATGCGAGACGAAGTCAACTAAAGTAATACTCAATTCTTTTATTTTTTTTTAACTTTTTTATTTTCTTGCTTAAAACATAAAAAACAAACATAAAAGCCGCAATAAAATTGACAAAAAAAAAAGCAAACAATTTTTTTAGGTGCACACTGGTACCAAAAATAGTTACTGCAAATTGCATAAAAAGACTTAGACTGGCATTTGCTCCACTTCCTTGAGTTTTTGACAGCTCTTAAGCCTTTAAGGCCCAAGGCGGCCTCAAGGTTTGCAATATCTTAAAGATACACGTGATTAAGCAATAGAGTCAAGGGTGTTGTGAAGATTTTCAAAAGATAACCCCCTTTGCAAATATTTGGCAACAAAGAATTTAGCCGACAAAAAATATCTTACGCTTAAAAACCGATGCTATCTGAATATTTTTCAAGCAGAAGAATTTCGTATAAATTGTTTTTTTCCTATATTTTATTTACAATCTCTCCTCAAACTAAGTGATAATAAATAATAATTAATAAAATAAAAGTATAAAAGCACATTTATCATCATCAATTCCTTTATCTCCGGTTGAAGGGCCTCAATATATATAGCACCTTTATGGTGCTTTAAAATTTTTTAAATAACTACTTTCAGATACTTTATCAGTTCGCTAGCAAAATTACTTTAGTGGGTTAAGTATTTTATGGTAAACTTAAAATCAAGATTAGGCAACACTTTAAATTAAAATATTTTAAAAATATCTTTATCTGGGAATGTGGTATATGAACTTGAGATAGTTAAATTCGCTATTAGATTTGATATTTATCTTTAAAAATATTTAAAAACTATAGAAATATGGTAACGTTATTGATAGCTACGACTATTTGATTCCGAATTTTATTAATTACAAAAAATAAAATTAACCGATATTGAACAAATTTGGCTTTAAAATACTAAATAATAATTCTTTCTACATTTTTGGCTTAAATCTTAAGATACGAAAAAATGTCCTAAAAATTTAGAGAACAAAAATTTCGAACGTTCGCATTAAAAAAAAATGGCGTACGTAAAGTCGGGCGCGGACGACTTTAGGATACCCTAGTAACTAGCTTGTAATAAAGTCCGCTTTCTTCACAAAAAAACCAAAAACAGAAGAATTTTTTAAGCAAAAATTTTTTTTTGACCAATCATTCCTATGGGAACTATATGATATAGTCAATCGATTTCAATAAAATTTGACACAATGCTTAAATACCTTAAAAAGATATGAATGCCAAATTTATTTCAAATATCTTTACAAACAAACAAAACACATCGAATTTTATATAAAAAACGTGTTTTTGGACCGATTGGTCCTATGGGAGCTATATGATATAGTAAACCGATTTTGTTCAAATTTGGCACATTGCTTAAGTAGTCTAAAAAATCTGGTTTCGATATCTTTATTTAAAAACGAAATATAGAAATTTTTCTTTAAAAAAAGTTATTTTGGCCGATCGTTCCTATGGAAGCTATATGATATAGTCAACCGATTTCGATCAAATTTGGTACAGTGATTGGGAACTATAAAAAACTTTCGAATACCAAATTTGGTTACGATATCTTCATAAACAAATGAATTATTCATCTAAAACGCTTTTTTTTGTCGAGGTCGTCTCAAACACCCCCATGAGAGCTATATAATTTATCGCCGATATCAAAAAAATAAAATAAACTTGCCTCCTATGGAATAATATGGGATCTAATGTGAAAGTTTGGTAACTCTAGCTCTTACCATCTCTGAGATCTAGGCGTTCACACGGACGGACTTCTCTATTCACCCTGATCATATTTTAGGTAACTTTAGGGTGTCTCCGACGTCTCCTTCTATATGTTACATACATTTTTCGGCTTGCACAAAATTAATATACCCTTGGTACCATACGGTACAGGGTATAAAAATAAAATTAACCGATTTTGAACAAATTCGGCTCTACAAAATACTAAACAATAATTCTTCTAAACTTTTTAAAGAAAAAAAATTTCGAAAGTTCGTATTAAAAAATAATTATAAATAATAAAATTAACCGATTTTGAGCAAATTCGGCACCTCAAAATACTAAATAAAATTTCCTCTACATTTTCGGTCTTTATCTTAAAAATACAATTTTTTTGTTGATAAGTTGTGGAGGTATCTTTATCTTATTAAAAGACGATTGCATTGTTTTTTTTTTTTTTTTGAAATTCTATTGCAAAAGTACAATTTTTTAAATTAAACTTAAAATATTAATTAAAATTTGCATATATGTTGACAGAACTTTATTTTATTTTTTATTTTGTTGTGATAGTGAAATTTTTTGCTTAAATAATTTTGTTTATGTTTATTTAAAAAATATTTTTTAAAGGCAATAAGTTTATACATTAAAAAATTGCCGAACATCGTGGAATCTGTAAGAGTATTCATTTAAAAAATATTAAATAAAAATAATACCACAAAATATTGAAGTAACTAAAAAAATTATTTTTTAACACTATTACTACCGCGAATAGTCTAAATTTTTAAAATTATTCTCTTAGTTTGATCATTTGTTGAAACTAATTTTCTATTAATCTTCATACAATAATTTATTAGAGAAATACAAAAATACAAAAAATTTGTTGATAAATATTTAAACTATGACAATAAAATTAATTTTAATTTTTTTTGTTATTCTTCTTGTCTGCCAAAATTATTAAAACAATTTTTTTAAGAACCCAAAATTGTTATATTTTGTGGTATTATTTTTATTTAATATATTTTTAAAATTATTTTAAATATAATAATATGGCGGATTGCCAGCATTGCTTTAAAGAAAATTTTTTTAAAATAATGTTATGGCTTAAAATATTCGGTTATGCTGGAAACAAAAGACATATATAAAATTTCTGTTTATTATTTATACATTTTTTTTATTACCAATTTTTGTAAATATTAAAAATTTTAAAAATTTAGAGACTTCATAATTTTATGAATTTTCTTGGTTGAAATAAATTTTGTAGCGTTTTTATTAAAAAATTCGGTTGAGCTATAAAAAAAATATGATAAAGTAATTTTTTTAATTCATTTTTATTATTTAATATAATTTATTTTATTAATACTATTTGTAAATACTCAAGATTTATATAAAATTTACTTTTATTATTTATAAATTTTTTTATTACTAATTTTTGTATTAAAAGTTTAAAAAATTTAGAGACTTCGTATTTTTATGAATTTTCTTGGTCGATATAAATTTTGGAACTATTTTTCTAAAAAAATTCAGTTGAGCTAGAAAAACAATAAATAAAAACAACTTTAAAAAATGAATTTTTTATTTTTTATTATTTAATATAATTTTTTTTTATTAATACTAAAAACTAAAATTTATTAGTTAATTAAACAGTGATTTAACAATTGAAAGACTTCGTATTTTTATGAAATATTTACATGTTCTGGCTCGAAATAAATTTTGTAGAGGTTTGGTTCATTTTTAATTAATTAAAATAAATAATTATAATATTAATAATAATTAATAAAATAATTAATAATTTTTATAAAATTTTCCACCTCTAAATTATTTTTTGCCTGTCAAGTTTTTATTTTAATCTTTTTAAATTAAAAATAAAAAAAAAATATTTTAAAAAATTTGAAAAATTAAAAAAAAAAATTTATTTTATTTTTGGAGTTCCATATGATTTTTTTTAAATATATATCAAGACGTCAAGTTAAAAATTGAATCCATTTAAAAAATTTAACAGGAAATATTATATTTAAAATTTTAAATAAAGGTAACTCTCAAAAAATTAATATTTGGTCCAAAACTTAAAGCAATTGTAGACTAATTTCATTTGAGGAACTAAAAAAAATAAATCCTTATTTTCCCTTATGCCTGATTCCAATACTCTTAACTTGGTTATTTGAATCTATGCCAAAAACTAAAATTAGCTTGAAACTAATATTTAATCTGAGAAAAACTAAAATATCAAATAAAGCATTTGATTTATGCATCAAGTTGATATCTTAATTGTTTAATCTGGTTAGATTGCTTTAGCAGAGTTCCGCACTTGGCACACAGATACGCACTCACACACACACGCACACACAGGCAGACATATAAATTAATTATGACGTATAAGTAATATCAAGCAGCGGCTTAGACACACACAGATACACACACACACACACATATGTTAAATCATATGTTTGCAGCCGCTGTGGCTGCTTGCCACTAGTTGTGGCATGTTGTGGCTATGTTTGCCCAAGCACATAGCCTCAATGTAAATATGTGTGCATGTATATGTATACATGGAAACAAACAAATGTAGGAGTATGTTTGTGGCGGCTACTAAACGACACAGCTTTGCTTTTGCTGTCTGAGTGCCGCGTTCCAAACCCGACCCGAACCGACCCAGCTACAGATACACAGATACAGATACATCTATACAGCTGCCCCCGGCGGTCTCGTTGACTGACTGACTGACTGACTAAATGAGTGAGCTGCTACTATGTGGATGATAATGAAGTGCAACCGGCGAGACACTGTCTAGCCGCGCATTGTGTGTTTGCACACTGAGACTATGACTGCCACTGAGACGCAGACGGAAGCGTACGGAGACGCTGACGGAGACGCTGACGGAGACGACGACGGCGACGGAGACTGCGACTGCGACAACTCAGACATAGTTGACTGCAATAAAAAACAAAAAGCCACAAAAACCACAAATCACATATGAAGAATTACCATAAATGATCAAAAATCTATACAATAAATAATTTCTGAACTCTGGCAACGTTGCGCATGCTCACACACACACAAAAAGATACACACGCACACACAGATACATTTGGCACGAGACCAAACAACAGCCGGCGCATTCCAACCAATAAATAGCTCTCGAAGCATGCGTGTAAATAACGCCGTGACTCACGCGATTGTCGCTGCTGGTCGGCTGGCCGCACTTAACCAGGAATGGCTACAAAAAGAAAAAAAAAACGAAAAAGTAAATGGAAAAATACCAACCATGTAACCAACGACATCTAGGAGACTGCCAAGAAAAGAAAACAACAACAACAACAAGAAAACGTCGAAAACGAAAAAAAAAAAAATCCGAAATAACCACACAAAAACGTCTAGACAGGCCCCAGACAGACAAGTCACAATCACAATTGGTAGCTGGCAACGAGTTTTCAAGTTCATGCCACAGACAGTACAACTTTTTGTGGCAACACAAACGCAGAGCTCTCTTACAAGGCAAGACCTTAAGCTTAGCAACAGACCCACATGCTAAGACTAAACCATTGATCGTAGTTCTGATACGAGGCGAGACTAAGAAGTAAATGACTTAGATGCAAGAAAGAAAGAATTCAGAATGAAATTTATAGAAAACATATGATCCGAAGCTCTTTGACTTTTATCAGCCGTCTCTTCAAAGAGAGTGGGCTTGCGTTTTTATTAAAAAGTCAATTAAACACGATCCCTGGAATCATACAAAGTTCCTCCTTTTTAATATGTCTTCCTTCTGAAGAAAAGTGGGTCTGCATTTTTCTAAAGAATTCATTTTCTTTATTAGCATCATCTCCGCTTAGAGAAAGACCTTTGATAAACGCCTTCCTTTCCAACTTTTTTGAAGAATGCCTTTTTTTTTCTTAAAAATGCATCCAAATTTCTTTAAACAAGTAAATATTAAAGCAACATTCTTCTCTTTCCCGTCTTTTTCCTGAGACTAAAGGCACTCAATTGATCACATAGGATTATGTGAAATATCATAGATCATGGATATGATGATGATGATGGATATTATCTATGATATTTCATGGATATGATCTATGATATTTCTTCCTAAGGGCTATCAATATTTTAAAGAATAAGACCTATAATTAGATTCCGTTTTGGGAAATTTAATGAAGAATACCCTCCTTCTGAATAAAAGTGGATCCGAATATCTCCGAAGAATTTAATTTGCTGAGTGATCAACGTTTTGAGCAAGTCATAAGAGGTAAAGATTCTTCCTTCCGTCTTTCTTCTAAGAAGTAGAGACACTCAATTCAATCCATCCATGATCCATGCTCTATGATTTGTCTTCCCAAGCGTTGTGGCTAACATCATTTTAAAGAATAACGCTTAGATCTTTCTTTCCAACTTTTTCAAAGAATGCCTTCCTTCTGAAGAAAAGTGGATTCGAATATCTCCAAAGATTTAAAAGTTCTTCTCTTATCCGTCTTTTTTTTAAAGAGTAGAGGCGCTCAATTGATCACATAATTCGTGATCTATGATATTTCTTCCTAAGCATAGGGACTATCACCATCTTAAAGAATTAGACCTATGATTAGATCTTTCTTTCTAGCTTTTTCGAAGAATCACCTCCTTCTGAAAAAAAGGCAATCCGAATATCTCCGCAGAATTCAATTTGCTGAATGATCTTCGTTTGAAGCAAGGTATAAGATTCTCCTCCTAACCGTCTTTTTTCTAAAGAGAAGGGATCCTACATCGATTACATGATCCATGTTCTATGATTTTTCTTCCCAGCCCTAGTGGCTATCGCCTTTTTAAAGAATTCAATTTGATTCTTAACAAGATCTTAGCTTAAAAGAAATATGATCCAAAGCTTATTAAGCAAATTATATTTTTTCTTTACATGATCTCCTCTTAGAGGATCCAAAGATCTCTTATAGATCTCTTTATATAATTCCCATTCGAATGAAAATGGAACTGAATTCTTTGAAGAATTCAATTTGTTTCTTAGCATGATATTTTTTGAAAGCAAGACCATAGGTGCAGCTTCAAATCAGAGGTGAGACACCATTTTTTGCCCGATCCACCCCAACCTTGACGCCGAACTTGTTAGATTTGTCAAATAAAGATGATGCAATCTAATTTTTCCTGATATACTTTCAAGGTGTTCAAATGAAACCAACACAAATTCCCTGCTTCTAGTATTCGTTAGTCTCTGTACTGATAGGTTTGCGAAACATATAGAAATCCTCATTGCAAATCTTCTTAAGAATACCAAAAACTTCATCGACATTTTTTATTGGATTTTGGATTAAACATAGTTTCCACATAGCAAAACACTCTTGGAATATATGTTCCAATCTTTCAAGCCTTAGGCTCAACGATGTTGCTAATAAATCATCTACAAGAAATTATTTAAAATCCTCATAAGGTGTTATGGGTTTTGGCTCTTATCAAATTACTACCCATGTGTTGTTAAGGTACGAAATTGATGTTCAGGTTCTACACTTATTAAAATCAAATAAAAACAAGAAATTATACGTACAGAATAGGTATATTATCATATCATGAATTTTAAATTTATTCAAAATTTGTACCAATTTCACCCCCAAAATAAGGCCGGCCCCTTCTTCTTTAGCTGCCAGAGATCTCTGTCAGTCAGTTCTTACCGAAAAAAAAGAGCGTTTTTCGTTTTTTCAAACTTGTACAAATACTTTGGAAGCAACCATGTGCGGATCTAGGATTTGGTCTTGAGATTCTTCACTTCGAGAAGTACGTATTTTTGAGCTCGCAAAAGACTTTCAACCCAATTTTTCGGGATTTCGGCAGGGGGTCCGGAACCGAAAACCGCCCCTGTGGATCTGCCACTGGAAGCAACCAATTAGCTACGAAGATTTTTGAGCAGATCGATAATTTTTAAGGCTTTAAATGACCTTAAAAAAATGCTCCACCAAAGCCACTATAAGCCATTTCGAAAATCACGATAAATCACGAGTTTATCTTATTGAGATCTTCTTCTAAACTAAGAAACATTCTAAAAATCATTACATAGAGTTGGCTCTCTAACTTCTCATACACCCCTCGTGCTGCATTGGTTTTTGCGAAAAATTTCATTAGCAATGTCAACATTTTTGAGTTGTTTACCAAATTGAATTGAAAGTTTGCGAGCTAGACAAAATACGCCCCGAGCCAGTTATCTAGACAATGAACAATTTCGGGCAAAATTGAAAGCAACTACGAAACCAGACAGTATTGAAATTTTATTTACGACAATTAATCATATTTTTATATTTTGAACGTCTTAAGAGCTACCTTTTTGTATCTGTGTGTATGTCAGTTTGTGTATCTGTGTGTTTTGTATCTTTTACTCAAAGAAACTGAACCATGCCTCAATTACTGATCCAGACAGACTTAATACAATATATACAATTGTTATGTGTTTAGTGGGTGTGTATGTATATGTGTGTGTGTGTTTGTATCTGTGTTTCTGCTGAGATTAGATCATAGCTACAAACTGTACGCGTTAACTATTGTTGTCTGTAGACAGTTGCACTCATTGGAACTGTCATTTGTTTTGAGGCACGATGATTGGACACGATCTGTCTCGATGGGCTCTTAAGTGAAGCTTATGGCACTACTACTAAACCAAACTGTTTGTTTTCATAAGTTTCTATTATTAGAGAGTCTCAAAAATTTGTCAAATGTCTATGAATTTTTTGATGCTGCACTTGTCTTGAAGATCTTAGAACTCTCCAACTAGTTTTAGCAACGTAACTATGACAAGTGAGTTGATAATGGCTCGTTTATTAGATGTCAAGCTTGATCAAAGCAGACAAACTACAAATTGCATAGTAGAGATGGTAGCGTGATACAAAAAAAAACATACGATGATTATGTTAAGTGGCACGAATTCACTTTGCTTTCGACTCAGGTCGAACATGAAACAAAAACATAGCTAATCGTTAAGTAATTATTGTAAAAAAAGCTTAACATTCACTTCCCTTTCGATTTCGGCCGATAAAAAAACTTAGATAATGCCTAAGTAATACTTCCAAAAATATCTTAAAATACTTATACAAATAGATATCGATGGCTAGAATCCAAATTCTGAAAATGAATATTAGTATCGATGCCGATATGTTAGATTTTTTTCACTAAAACATCGAATTGGTCTTTTTTTGGATTTCGGAACAAAATGGCGATACGTCCTAATTTTAAAACAGACTTGTATGCAGTTAAAAAACATTGGGTATTCTAGATCTACAAAATGTGCTTTCTTTAACAGACAGTAGATATATATCAATGTTCTTTATAAGGCCGGATATAAAATATTCCGCAGCTTACACTTCTTAATTTAATTCTTCAATATTTATAGGGGGTCCGTAACCAATTTGGCGGATAGGGGTAAGTCTCCCAGACATGGGTGGTAGGAGGGAATTGAAAACCATACAAGCCGGAGAAAGGCCCACTTCGTTGTAAAACCTTCATGTGATAGTAACCCGGAATTTCGCACTATGCGGATAGGGGAAAGCCTCCCAGACATAAGTGGTAGGAGTGAAATTAAATGCCTCCTGCGGAGCACACAAGCTGGAGCAAGGCCCACTCCGTTGTAAAACCTTCATTGTCGTCTCATGCCATAAGATGGTAACCCGACCGGAAAAAATCCCTTACTCAAGAAACGAAATTCCGGACTATGCTCCGCCCAGGAGTGACATACATTATGTATTAAAGTTTTCGAGTTGTTAGCCCTCCTCCCCCCACACCCTTTTACAAGCATGCTCCCCTTAACCCACCAGCCCGCAATCATCCAAGTTTTAGTAAAAATTCTTTGCATTTGTCGCCAATACCGATGTACGCTCACGCTCACTCGCCCATCTCTAATAGACACCGATGTGACTTTTAGTTTGGACTAGTATAGAGCACAACCTAAATTCCTAAAAACCAACAACAACAACAAGAACAACAGACGTTCTAGAGAATTAGTTTATAAAGAACTAGACAAACTGACTGACTGAGTACTCATACTCTCTAAATTGAATCAAAGCGCCGTAAAGCTGAATTAAATGGCCCGTTTTAAGATTTGTCTTCGTTGTGGGACTGTCTATTACGACGCCAAATGTCAATTAAGTAAACATATTTTCCTTACATAGTAAATACTTGAACTATATATTTGTTAAACACAACTATGCCATAGATATTTAGCTAGTAACGCTCACTTAGCATCACTTTAAAGAATTCCTATATACTCATAATGGATCTTACACGTTTTTTGCAGTATGAACGAGATACGTTCGACCATTGAGAAGGCCGTCTCTAATAAATCTGAAGATGGCAAAGATCATCAAGGCAATGGTAATCAGGATGTACCACAACATGAGGTTGCGGGTTATCCTGTCTGCAATGCTGAGGCGGATGCTTTAACCTGGCAGCATTCCAATAATGTTACGCTGCTCTTCTCCAGCAGCGTCTTTGAGCGCAATAGTCGCAATGTGCACGTGGATAGTGCCATCTTGAGATTGTACAAAAAGAATCCCAAGGCTAATGGCATTGTCGAGCAGCAGGATAAAGAGGAGAAAGCAACTACCGCCTGTACGGATACGCTGCTGGAGTCCCAAATCAGAGTGACCGTCTCCATTGTGCATCAACTAAGGAAGAAACGTAAGTTAAGTGCGTAAACCCATCAAAGCGCAACTATAGCTTTTCCTATATCTATGTTACCCCTAATCCTCTCATAGAACGCAAGAAGCGTATTTGTAATACCATGATGCTGAGCACCACCAAAACCGGCTGGGTTGATATTGACATCAAATGTGCCATACAATACTGGGAACAGCAACAGCAGCAGCCACAACAACCACCCATTATGGTGGGTCTCTTGATGATCGAGGTGCACGATGATGAGGAGAATCAGCTTAAACCAGGCCAATACTTTTTGCCACCCACATGCGAGCAGGCAGGTAAGCGTGTTGTTTGCCAAGCCTAACTAACAAAACTACAACTGTCAAAACGATTAGTACGAGCACCTATTCATTTTATTCGTTATTCCTTCCACCGAAAAAAGGCACTTCTTTCTAGATCAACGTTGTTCACTCGTTCACTGATAGTGAATGACTTGGGCAAGCAACTACCTATTCGTTCTAATCGTTATCTGAGTAGTCACTTCTTTCTAGATCTCACTCCAGATCTCTTTCTCAGAATTTTCGTTATACACAGCTATTCATTTTATTCGTTATCTTTCTACGAAATCCATTCGGTTCAGTTACTTAATATAGTTTCCAATAGTTTTCGTCTTTTCTAAAATTGACACACTATTAGTATGAGCACTTATTCATTTTATTCGTTACTCCTCCCACGATTAAAAAGGCACTACTTTAGACGCATCGTTGCTCACTCGTTTACTCACAGTGAATGACTAGTGCGAGCACCTATTCATTCCATTCGTTATTTGAGTAGTAAATTCTATGTAGATCTTACTTGAATTCCCTTGGTGAACTTCGCTTTATTCTAGCTCTCTTCCTCAAAAGTTTTCTTATTCACTTGATTTTATTTACTACGAATACCTATTTATTTTATTTATTATCGAAATCTTTCCCCGAAATCCAATCCGTTCAGTTAACTTATATAGTTTCCGGTTATTTTCGCAATTTCTATAACTGCAAAACGATTATTACGAGCAATAGAATGAACGCATTTGATCTAGAAAGATTTGCCTTTATTCGTGAGGAAGTAACGAATATACTTATATTATTCGTTACACCTCTCACGAATAAAGGCACTTACTTCTAGATCGATCTTTCTACTTTGACAATCGACTATTCATTATATTCGTTATCTTTGAAGTACACTTTGAATTTCCTTAGCGAACTTCTCTACATTCTAGACTCTCTTCTTTAGAAGTTTCGTTATTCATTTGCTTATATTTACTATGCGAACCTATTCATTTTATTCGTTATCCAAATCGTACTTATTTATGCATCTTTCTTCGAAATCCATTCGGTTCAGTTACCTTTTATAGTTATCGGCCATTTTTCTAAAATTGAAAAACGATTATAGAGATTACGAGCTCTTATTCATTTTATTCGTTAATCTACCAAATAGGGAATTCTCTCAATGTCGATCTTTCGTCTTTAGGTTATATGATATTCAATCGTTTGCGTTCACTTGTAGAGTTTCCGAGTTATTTTTAATTTGGTGGAATTGTCAACCTTATTGAAACTTATTCATTCTAATCGTTAACTGAAAAGATACTTCTTTCTAGATTTCACTTAAATTCCCTTATCAAACAACTATTCATTCGAGCTCAAAAGATTCGTTAAATACTGGTTTTTAACTCCATAAGCAATTCTCTATCAATTAACTAGTTCGAATACCTATTCATTTTATTGGTTATTCAAATCGTACTTATTTTGCATATACCTAGATATCTATTCGGTTCAGTTACCTTAGAAAGTTTTTGGGTATTTTTACCTTTAGTTAAATGGACAAACGCTTCATACGAGCATCTATTCACTTTATTCGTCAACCCAAAAGGTATTCGTTTAAGTATAATTTTATAGTTTATGAGTATTTTTACATTTGGTGAAATGGACAAACGAACAGTTTTTGTATTTTTTTTGATTAGCCGAATTGATTGATGAAGACTTCTATCAATTTACCATTACAAGCACCTATTCATTATATTCGTTATACAAAGTGCACATATTTCTGCAACTCTCTATTAAATCGACTCGGGTGGACAAAGTTGTATAGATGGCACTTTTTTTTTGGTCTTTTTAGACTTTCCAAATTTGTCACCCGAATAACTATTCATTTTATTCGTTTGACAAAACTCGCTTATTCTTGATCTTTCCTAATTTAGCCGTGTTGGCAAAGACTTTTATAAGGTTTTGCGCATTTTTGCATTAGTCAAAATTTTCGAATACCAATGCGACTAACTATTCATTTTATTCGTTTACAAAAACAACTTCCTCTCTTAACTTAGCTGAAAGAATAACGCATAGATCTTATTTTTGAATATTTTTACATACACATAAATTGTTGAACGATCTAGTTCGATTAAAAATTCATGTTATTCGCAATTCGTAGACTAGTTCACTTCAGCTTTTATTGCGTGGTCTTGTCTATGATGATCACTTGTTTTAGTTTCCTCACATTTCCGGTTACACTTCCGCACATCTATTCGATTAATTCGTTCCAAGATTATTTCTCTTAATCAACTTGCTTCAAATACCCACCCAAAAGTTTTTACATCTGCGAAAAGAGGCGCGTTCGTTTATTTACTTTTAAGAGGGGTCAATATAGTTTTTCGGGGCCGGACACAAACGAGACGTTCCATCAAAAAAAAATAAAACAAAACAGCTATGGCGGCAAAAAGTTTCCATGAATAAGCAAAACTAAAACAAAAACAAAATCCCGAAACCGTCTAAAAATTCTAGCGCGCAATTTGCAAAGCTTGGCGAATAATTTTCGCACCAAGCGTGCTACAAATCCCATCAACATATTATACTATAAAAACTTAGCCAAAAAAAAACCGCTGGGGTTTCAAATTTATGGATGTTTTTTTTTTTAATTCTAGACTTTTGGCGTCGAGCGCGTGACATGAGAATTTCTTGCTTGTCTCTTCTGTTTTGGTCAAATTATTTTTGTTTTCATTGGCATAAGAAACTCCGAGGTCTTACGAAATTCGAGCACTTCTTCCGTCTGTTTGTATGGAATACGCTGAATGAATGCATTACGTTGTAGAGAATTGTTTTTCAATCGATTTTGCGCGCGTTTTGGCAAGGGGAGGGGTATTACTTGTTTACCATCAAAGTGTCAAGTTTTAGCTTAGTAAAGTTTTACGTTTTCCAAAAAGCGGTGCCATTGAGCAAGAGATACAGACTACATATGGGTAAAAAAAATGTTATGAAAATTTTTATATGACGGCGAAAATTATTTCATTAAATACTTTGTTTGAAATGTTAGAGCTTCACAAAAAATAAAACGGCCAAGCATTATAGCTGTTGCTACTGCTGGCGCCATCTAGGGAATTTAGATTGGTATTAATAAGTTTAATATATTTTTATAATTATTAGAGCTTCACTAGGTTCCTAAACTCTCAAAACAACATATAAAACGGTCAAACATTACAGCTGTTGCTGCTGCTGGCGCCATCTAGTGTATTTTAGGGGCGCCATCTTACGTTAAGCATCATTTTAATGATAGGACAATTTGCCATACGCTTATGGACATAAAATTTCAAACTATTTTTTTTTTCTGTTACGGTTGTGATTTTGGGTGCTACATACAGAATTTTCGGATAATTTGATATTACTTTAAATTTGTAAGCCTATTTATCCCCAAGTCATTTCGTTCCACGGAAAACATCTAAGCTCTAATCTTTAAGGGAATACGAGGGAGCTCCTCTAATAGATCCTAAAATTCAATGACTGCTGGCGCCATCTAGTGTATTTTGGTGGCGCCATCTTACGTTAAGCATCATTTTAATCATGGACAACAGTGTTGCGTTTTTTATCTGCTTCCATTTGCCATACGCTTATGGACACAAAATTTCGAACTATTTTTTTTTCTGTTACGGTTGTGATTTTGGATGCCTTATACAGAATTTTCGGATAATTTGATATTACTTTAAATTTTTGAGCCTATATATCCCCAAGTCATTTCGTTCCACGGAAAACATCTAAGCTCTAATCTTTAAGGGATTACGAGTGAGCTCCTCTAATAGATCCTCAAATTCAATGACGAGCTTTTGCTGGTGAAACGAATATCTATATGGTTCTATATATGGTTCTATGTGGTTCTATATGGTGGTTTTATATGGTTCTATATGCTGATTTTATATGGTTCTATGTGGTTCTATATGGTTCTATGTGATTCTGTATGGTGGTTCTATGTGGTTGTACATGGCTCTATATGGTTCTATATGGTTCTGTATGGTTCAATATGGCTCTATATGGTGGCTCCTTATGGTGGTTCTATATGGCTCTATATGGTTCTATATGGTTCTATATGGTTCTATGTGATTCTATGTGGTTCTATATTATTCTATATGGTTCTATATGGTTCTATATGGCTCTATATGGTTCTATGTGGTTCTATATTGTGGTTCTATGTGGTTCTATGTGGTTCTATATGGTTCTATTTGGCTCTATATGGTTCTATATGCTTCTATGTGGTTCTATATGGTTCTATATGGTTCCAAGTTTTCTAATACCTTTGTCCCAAGGTTCTAGGAGTTTTATTTCTAAAAGTATATGGTTCCAATTTTTCTATCACCTTTGTCCCAAGGTTCTAGGGGTTTTTATTTCTAAAAGTATTTCAAAAACAGTTGCAAGTTGTTCGTTAGCAAAATCTAAAAGCGGTAAGATACAAAAACTCACACGCAGATACGAGAGTATCTCAAAGATGCTACTAATGCTAATTGCGCATACGCACCGTTGTGCTGCTTCATTTTACCTTTTTTTAAGTGTTTCGCTTGAAAATTGTTGTAATAATTTCCTTGTTATTTATAAAACAAATAAGTTTAGTTTTTGCTGAGTGTTAACTTTGCATGTTTCAGATGTCGTGTTTATTTTTTTGTGTTTTTGTTGCCCCGCTTAAAGCATTTTATTCATTTGCATGCCTCAAATAATAATTAAATATAAAATTGGCTAATTTTAATAATATTTTACAGGTACTGCAGTCCCGTGGAGCGTCTACAGACCAAAAACGCTTATGTCTAATACTGAAGAAAATGATATGCCCAAGTAAGTAGAGCTTAAATATGTAAGGAGTATGAAAATTAAGGCGGCAAACTAGAATCCGAATTTGCGAATATCCTTATAAGCCCCAAAAAGTTTTCAGCATATAAAGCATTACAAACTAGGGGATTCTGCTTCCTGCTCGCTAGAGCCGAGCCAGAAATTGCTAAAAACACAAAATTAAATGTCCAAGAAAAAATATATGCTCAGATCAGACCAAGCTTAAAAATAGTCCGCCAGGGGGAGCAAATACAAAAAGTAATGAAATATTAAAACTAAATTTAATTTGATATTTAATCTCCGAAATAAAATAATCGATAGTGCAAATATTTTTTTCATTTTATAAAAATATTTTTGTTATTACAAAATTTTACACTAATTTTATTTCATTATTACTCTCTACAATAGTTTGGCCAAAAAGTCATGTAAAATAACGACTTTTTTTCAAAATTATTATAAAAAAATTTTTAAAAAAATTATAAAAAATACAACTATTTCTTTTAAAAAATTTTTAAATAATTTGTTTAATTTTTATAATAATAACAACTATTTCTTTTATAAAAACTTTGAAATATTTTTTTTTATTTAAGACCATAATTTTATTTATATAAAAAATTTTTTGTAAAAAATTTTACTTTTAAATCAATATTGAATTATTACCTTTTAAATTTATCGGTTAATAGTCAATAAATAAATATTCGAGAAAAAAAAAGTAAGAAATTATATACTTTGTTTATAATAAATTTAATTTTTTTTTAATTAACATTTTTTTATTACTCACCCAGCTCCTTAAAAAAAGCTGAAAAAAATTAACAAGTTTCAAAATTACAAAAAAAAATTTAACTACTGAACCAGATTAATTCCTTAAAATCGAAAAAAATCAAAATTAAAATTTGATGTTGAACAATTTAAAGGGTTCCGGTGGTCTAGAGCTCGAAAATTTAGGGAATTTTCAGGAATTTTTTTGGCAATAAAAAAAATGAAAAACTATATTTAAATTTTTGAGGCTTTTTATTTAACTACTTTTATATACAAAAATAAAAAAATAAAAGAATTTTTTAATTTTAATAATTTTGAAAATGGCGTTGAAGTTGACCCTCCCAAAAATTGGACCTGGACGGTGTTGTCCATTTTGGCTTTTCTATTTATCAGAAACACAAAAACCAAAAAAATTATTAATCAGTATGACTGTAGCTATGTCCCGAACTAAAATAAAAAAAATTTGACAAAATGGAGCTATTTCGAATTTGACACTCTAAAAATAAGATTATTTTTTTCAGTTTTTTAATTTAAAAAATGCGAAATAATTGAAATAATAATATGATTCTAGTTCGGGCGATAGCCATTGATGTTGTAAACATATCAAAATTTCATACAATTCGGTTGGATAGTTTTTTTTTTTCGACAACACCAGACCAAAAAAGTAGTTTTGAGATAATTCTGTTTAAAGTTTTAATAGTGGATATTTTCTGACTGATATAATCTGACTCTACCTGCTAAAACGGCTGTAGAATCGAAAATACTGGGAATATCCTTCCAGTATATTCTTAAAAGCCTATACTTTCGAAATATATGAAAAATATATGAAATCTATTTTTCGAAAATTCTAGACCACCGGGACCCCTTAAAATAGTATACAATTAAAAAATACCCTTTTTTTAATACGGGATCGTCTTTTAAGCCATTTAAAATAAATGATTACAGAATTTTAATGGCTTAAGACAGATTCTCAAATATTTTGTCGAAATTCTGGCGTTTTAAAACTTTTTAAGAAAGATACAATTTGCCACATATTGTTTTTTATAAATAATTAACCTTTTTTTAATACGGATCTTATAAAATTAAAAAAAAAATTATTACTGAACCAGTTTAATTCCATAAAAAAAACAAAATTAAAATTTTGTTTGATAATATTTTTTAATATAATTTAAAAAATGAAATTTTTTTTAATGCGGGATCTTCTTCTAAGGCATTTATTATAAATAATGGCAGAATTTTAATCGCTTAAACCAGATTCTCAAATAATTTGTCGAAATTCTGGCGTTTTGAAACTTTTTAAGAAAGATGAAATTTGCCACATATTGTTTTTTATAAATAATTAACCTTTTTTTAATACGGATCTTTTAGAATTAAAACAAAATTTATTACCGAACCAGTTTAATTCCATAAAAAAAACAAAATTAAAATTTTGTATGGGAATTTTTGTTATATTATTTTAAAAAATAAACTTATTTTAATGCGTGATCTTCTTCTAAGACATTTAAAATAAATGATTTCAGAATTTAAATCGCTTAAAATAAATTCTCAATTATTTTGTCGAAATTCTGGCGTTTTAAAACTTTTTAAGTTTAAGAGAGATAAACTTTCCCACACATATTGGGGCCTTCGACATTTTTTATAAATAATTAACTTTTTTCCTGAAAAATTAATGTCCCAAATTTTTTTAAGACAGATAATAGCCAAAATTGGAAACAATTTAAAAATAGAATTGTTTAACTTAAATAAAATAAAAAAAGCAAAATTGGAAAAATACGATATACCTGACGGTGAAAAATTACGATCAGTCAAAACATTTTCCGTGAATTAAACAAAAAATTCATATATTTTTATTTAAAATAATTTTTTTTTAAATATCTTTTTTATAAAAAACAAATAATTTTTTATTTTATTTACCATTTTTTTTATTATTAAGCCAGTTTGATTCCCTAAAAACTGGAAAAAAATATTAGTATATATAAAATATACAGTTTTTAAATAAAAAATAAACCTTTTGTAATACGGATCGTTTATGACATTTTAAATAAACAGCTGCAGAGCTCTAATGGCTTCATACAAGATTTTTAAATATTCCGTCAAAATTCTGTCGTTCCCAAACTTTTTAAGAAAGATGAAATTTTTCTTACATAGATTTTTTTATAAAAATTTCACTATTTTCTGAAAAAGTGCGTTTCTTAATTTTTATGAAGACATGGATAATACCAAAACTGGCAAAATATTATTTTTATAAAAATTAAATTTTTTTATTACTAAGCCTGTTAAATTCCCTAGAAATTCCAAAATACAAATTTTTAATGGAACAAATTGTTACAAAAAATTAACCTTTTGTTAAAACGGATCTTTTAAGACATAATAATTAAATGGTTGCGGAATTTTAATCGCTTAAGGGGCACACCTAGTGTGACAACCTAAAAAAAGGCCATTTTTGGGAATTAAAAAAAAAAACTAGTGAATCCATCTATTTAAAATTCTCAGGGTATATTTATACATGTTTTGAAAATACACAGTAAAATTTTTGAAATAAAATATTAAATATTTTTGAAATGACACGCGATCTCCGGCGGCGCAAAAAAAAAAGGTCCTCCACTGCTGGAGTGATTGCAGCCTTCTCCGTTGATAAAACCTATAAAAAAATTCTCCTTAAACTAAAACATATTGTCTGTACGATGACCCTCGGGCGAACAAAAAATAACAAAAATTGACAAAATGGAGACATGTTGAAAAAAAAGTTAAATTTTTCCCAAAATTTTGGTCGTTTTTGGCCTGCCAAAATTCAATTTTTGATCAGATAAAAAAACTGGAGGGTTATCGTATGGAGTAACTTCGTAACTTTATAGAGGAGATGCAAAAAAAATTTGATAGGGATCGTATCATTTGTCTCCGAGTAATCACTCCAGCAAATTCGAAAAATGCTGTTTCGAGAAACACGCGTTTAAAGATAAAATGATCGTTGATGAACTATCTAACTGCCGAGCGGCAACTCTTTTAAATGGCTGTAACTCAAAAACTATTTAAGATATCGATTTAAAATTTTAGTATGTTATTTTTAAAGGTATAACCTATCGAAATATGGAAAAAAAAAACGATTTTTTGAAAATTTCACACTAGGTGTGCCCCTTAAGCTAGCTTTTAGAATATTTGGTCAAAGTTCAGGCATTTCCAAACTTTTTAAGGAAGATATTTCCGACAAATATTGTTTTTATTAATAATTAAATTTTTCCTGAAAAATCGCGCTAAATTTTTTTTTTATTTTTTTTTTATTAAAGTCAAAATTCAATATTGAGGAAAAAAGTTTAATCGCTACACACTAAACAGAATTAAGTGTATGATATAGGTCTTATATTACTATATACACAATTTCTACAAAAATAAAATGTTCATATAGATACGAATGAATATAAAAATTTTAATAAAAAAAAAGAAGATAAATGCCGAAGTTGTAGTCAAGATTTTTAAAAAATAAGTCCAAAAATTCCAATTTTTATATATTTGTGTAGCTTATTTGTTACTTTTAAGCTTTTTTAACTACTTTCTGGCTCGTTGAGCCATAAATCTAGAATTCCAACGCCTAGAATCCTTAAATCCATGCCCAGCAACAACTTTCTCAGCTTTGCCGCTCTATATGACGCTATAAAAAAGTGTAGCATACTTTTGGGCAGCTGTATTAAATCTTGTACTTTTCTTAACCCTTCACAGATCCCCAAGGCTAGATATACTTTTAATTGGTTATGGCGCCTTTGCGCCCAAGAATTTCGATTTTGAAACAAACAGAAGAATAATTGAAAACGCCAAACGCCAACTCCACATCTTACCCAAGAGCAGTGAACAACAACAACAACACATTAGCATTGAATCAACCACATCGAACGCCGCACCCACAGTGGACAATTTGCTGGACAATAGTGGAAATGAAAGTCAGGAGAAGCCAGTTATACATCAGCATCGAAAACGTCATTACCATAGCCAAACCGAGCGCACAGAGCTGCCAACTGCATCCACCAATTCAGAGGATGCCAGTGACAGCTCCAGCGCCAGCAGCAGCAGCAGTGCCCAACTGGAGCCACACAATGCACATCATCGTTCAAGAAACAATCATCATCATCATCATCACAATCATCATCATAAACATCGCCATAGCAAGCATCAGCAGGACCAAGTGGCAACTCAGTAAAAAATACAAAAATAATTAAAAAATTTTAAACAAAATAGAAGAAAAAAAATAAAATTAAAAATGAGCACACTCAATCAAATATAATGGCTAATAAATGACACCGTTCAAATACATTCTCAGCACATAGCACGTATACAAACACACCAATACACTCACACACGCATACACATACACATACTGTTGTATACATAACCACACTCACACACACACATTCATTTCCTATATGCTGTACAAACACCAGCATACTCATTTTTATATGCTTCAGGGCCAGTTGACTTAATTAGTTTTGGTATATATAGTATATATATATTTTTAAATTTTATGTTTGTTTTAAGTTTATAAATTTTTTGATAAATTTATATATACATATAAAATTTGTAATTAATACTTATATTTTATTTTTAAATCTCTCTTATATTAGGAGTCTGTGATTTAGATGTGGTTGAATTTTGCGAATTATTTGTTTAAATTATTAACAAATTATAAAAACATAAAACCCCTCGAACTAATTTTTATACGAATATGTATCAAACTCTTTTTTTAATGGCTTTTTTAATCTGCTTATTGTTTTATTTTTTATTTTATATAATATGTAATGTAAAAACGAATAAGTGCCTTGTTTTACTTTCAAATTGATAAGCCCTAAATTTTGTTTTTTTTTTAACTTTAAAAATTTACTTTAATTTGTGTATATACAAGAAATACTTGCAGCTAATTGTCCTATAAAAATATTTTAGTTGCAAAAACAATTGCACATGACTGTTTAAGCTATAAACGTAAAAAATTTTAAATAATGAAACCGCTTTCAATAAAAAAACACTTTTGTTTTTTAACAAAAACATTTGTAAACCCCCAAGTTATTATATACATTATATTATAATAAAATAAAAGATTATACTGCTACAAAAAATAAAGTGTTTAAAAATGATTATATGCCTAAATTTTAGGTGAACAGAGGATAAAAAATGTATAGCATTGTGTCGGACAATTACTTTTTTTTGCGCACTGTGGGCGAGATATCAAATTTCATACTGAAAATTTTACGACAGCAGTTAAAAAAAAATTCCAGACTTCATTTGTTTTGAATATTAGAAAAAGTAGTTTACATTAAAAAAAATAAAGAGTTTAATCTATACAATTGATAAAAAAAAATAAAAAAAAAATGTTAAATTTCATTCTTGAAATTTAACGACGCCAATTTAAAAAAATAAATATTGACTTAATTTTTTTTGAATATTAGGAAAGCTGCTTACATTAAAAAAATTTAACTGAAAAGTTGGTAAAATTTAAAAAAAAATATATCGAATCCGATTCCGAACATAATATTCGGATTTATTTTGAAACCGAATGTTTGGTGCTCCCAATTTCACCAAATCGAATTTTTCATAGGGTTGTTGCTTTTTTTAGGGGGAATTAAAACGAATTGATTTTAAATAGATATAAAAAAGTACTCATTTTATACTGAAATAATTTATAAAATATTCTTTTATATTTTATTTTTTTTATTCTTTCTATTATTCTTTTATATAAATTTGTAAACAATTTTTTTTTTCTTAATATATCGGCGAAAATAAGTGAAGCGAGCCACTTTTTGGCGACCTTCTCCGATTTTGATGATTTTTACACAGTTGGTAGTGCTGCTAGCCATTAGAAACTACGCCCAATTTTATTGCAAAATTCCGATTATTTATGGAATTATCGATAACTCAATATCGGTTTTTTTATTTTTAGCCTATTTTTTGATAAGCCATATCTGCTAAACGAATAAAGATATTGACGCGAATTTTTTTTACCATGACAGATAAAATATTAAATTAAAAAAATAAAATGGAATTTAAAAAAAAAGTTTTTTTTTAATTTTTTATAATTTTTAATTTTAAATTTAAAAATTGATAAGTGATCTAAAATAAAAAAAAATTTTTTTTAAATTCCATTTTATTTTTTTTAAATTTAATATTTTATCTGTCATGGTAAAAAAAATTCGCGTCAATATCTTTATTCGTTTAGCAGATATGGCTTATCAAAAAATAGGCTAAAAATAAAAAAACCGATATTGAGTAATCGATAATTCCATAAATAATCGGAATTTTGCAATAAAATTGGGCGTAGTTTCTAATGGCTAGCAGCACTACCAACTGTGTAAAAATCATCAAAATCGGAGAAGGTCGCCAAAAAGTGGCTCGCTTCACTTATTTTCGCCGATATATGTATATTTTTTTTAAATTAAAATTTTTTTATTTTTAAAACAATTTGAATATATTTATGTAAACTTCAAGTTAGATGTTTACTGACAATCATTTTTAATTAATTGTATTTTAGAATAAATAGAATTTTTTGTGTATTCGTGTATAATAATAATATAATATAACGACGGACGACTTTGTGATACACTTGCAATAATATCCGGTTTCTTCATAAAAACCAAAAGCAGAAGAATTTTTAAGCAACAATTTTTTTTTGACCGATCGTTTTTATGGGAGCTATATGATATAGTCAACCGATTTCAATAAAATTTGACACAATGCTTAAATACCTTAAAAAAATCTGAATGCCAAATTTAGTTCAAATATCTTTACAAACAAAACGAAACACAACAAATTTTGTTTAAAAAACTTTTTTTAAACCGATTAATCCTATAGGAGCTATATGATGTAGTCAACAGAATGTGATTAAATTTAGTACTGTGCTTAAAAACTATAAAAAACGTACGAATTGGTCCTGAAAACCTTCACAAATAAACCAATAACAAATTTTGTTAAAAAAAATGGCGTACGTAATTTTAAATTTTGTATAAAAAACGTTTTTTGGACCGATTAGTCCTATGGAGCTATATGATATAGTCATCCGAGTTGGATTAAATTTGGTACAGTGCTTAGGAACTATAAAATACTCACGAATGTCAAATTTGGTCCCAATATCTTAACAAACAAACGAAACACAACAAATTTTGTTAAAAAATCGATTTTTTGGTAGATCGGACCTATGGGAGCTATATGATGTCAACCGATTTTGTTCAAATTTGGCACATTGCTTAAGTGCTCTAAAAAATTTCCAAACGCCAAATCTGGTTACGATATCTTTATTAAAAAACGAAATATAGCGAATTTTTCGTTAAAAAAGATATTTTGGCCGATCGGTCCTATGGGAGCTATATGATATAGTCAAATCAAATTTGGTACAGTGATTGGGAACTATAAAAAACTTTCGAATACCAAATTTGGTTACGATATCTAAACGAATTATTCATCTAAAACTTTTTTTTATCGAGGTCGTCTCAAACACCCACATGGGAGCTATATAATTTATCCCCGATATCAAAAAAATAAAATAAACTTGTCTCCTATGGAATAATATGGGATCTAATGTGAAAGTTTGGTAACTCTAGCTCTTACCATCTCTGAGATCTAGGCGTTCAAACGGACGGACAGACGGACATGGGTATATCGACTTCTCTATTCACCCTGATCATATTTAAGGAAACTTTGGGGTGTCTCCGACGTTTCCTTCTATATGTTACATACACTTTCGGCTTGCACAAACTTAATATACCCTTGGTACCGGTTCAGGGTATAAATAGATTTTTTTTGAAGATCGGCCCTATGGGAGCTATATGATATAGTCAACCGATTTTGTTCATTTGGTACAATGCTTGGGTACTCTAAACAACTTTCGAAAGCCAAATTTGGTAACGATATCTTTATAAACAAACGAATTATTCATCTAAAACGCTTTTTTTCGAGATGTCTAAAACACTCCTATGGGAGCTATATAATTTAATCCCGATATCAAAAAATAATATAAACTTGTTTCCTATTGAATAATATGAGATCTAATGTGAAAGTTTGGTTACTCTAGCTCTTACCATATCTGACATCTAGGCGTTTAAACGAACAGCCGGACATGGGTATATCGCCTTCTCTAGTCACGCTGATCATATTTTAGGTAACTTTGGGGTGTATCCGACGACTCCTCATAGGAGTATAGTATAACATATAGATGTTACACACATTTTCGGCTTGCGCAAAATTAATATACCCTTTGTACCATAAGGTACAGGGTATAATAATTTTATAAGGGAACCAAACTGTTCCTTAAACTAGTTCAAATGATGCTGAACCAGAAATGTGGGCGAGATAATATAGGGTATTTTCTGGAATGTAACTATACTCTTCGAACTTTACAGGGGTGCCACAGAAAACCAATTCGATTTCAATTCCAATTCTTGGTGCCACAGACATGGCTAACAACGGTTTTAAAACCGCCAACCCATGTCTGTGGCTCCAAGAATTGGAATTGTATCGAAATTGAATCGATTTGGTTTTCTGTGGCACCCCTGTTAATTTCCTGTAGTTCAATTGTTTTTGGTTTATCGACGTAGACAGGAACTTAACATAACTCCAAAGAAAATAATCCAGTAGGATTAAATAGGGCGATTCTCCTAACGAACTATTGTTATTCTTTTTAGCCGCTCAAAAGAAGGATTATGAACGCCATAAAATAGACGAGTTGGATGATAAGTTTAATGAACGGAACCATTATTGATAAAAAAAAATGAAGCTCCGGTGTAAGTCTATCCATCTAAAGAAACATCAAACCAAACTTATCAAAACACAACTGTCAGCTGTTAAATGAGTTTTCCGATAAAGTGAACCTCTAAAAAAACACAGTAAGCATGCCAATAATGAAATATTTTTTTAACAGGTGAGTTAAGCCCGTAATTTAAAAAATTCGCCCAGTTGCAATAAAATATGTTGGCAAAAATAAATATAAACATTTCGAAAAAGCAAAGGTGATAAAGTTACCGAGTTTATAGCTCTCAACACAATTAAGGTTATAAGATAACGCAAAATGTGGTTCTTATTTTAGTTGTATTCAAGGGAGCAAGTAAGCAAATGAACAAGTGAGTAAATGAGCACCTGAGCAATCGAGCAGGTGAGCTAGTGAGCAAAAGAACTAAAAAGAACAACACCGCAGAGTTGACTACTTATAAGCAACCCGTAGAAAAAAACGATTTTTTTTATCTCACAACCCTAAGATTTTTTGGGGTAAGAACGATTATAAAAAAAACTATCTTCTTAGCTTAGGCCTTACCTGTTAAAAATAAAAAAATAAATATTTAGCCTTCCATGCAACTGAGATCCAACTCAAGTAAATTTTTGTATTATCTTAAAAAAAAATGGCGTACGTAAAGACGGGCGCGGACGACTTTGGTAGACCCTGTACCACTATCTTACAATAAAATCCCATTGCTTCATAAAAAACCAAAAACAGAAGATTTTTTAAACAAACATTTTTTAGACCGATTGTTCCTATAGGAACTATATGATATAGTCAACCGATTTCGATCAAATTTGACACAGTGCTTTAATGCCTTAAAAAATATCTGAATGCCGAATTTAGTTCAAATATATTTACTAACAAACGAAACACAACGAATTTTGGATAAAAAACATTTTTTTGGACCGATTCGTCCTATGGGAGCTATATGATATAGTCAACCAATTTTAATCAAATTCAGTACAGTGCTAAGAAACTATAAAAAACTAACGAATACCAATTTTGGTCCCAATATCTTAACAAACAAACGAAACACAACAAATTTTTTTCAAAAATCGATTTTTTGGAAGATTGGCCCTATGGTAGGTATATGATATAGTCCACCGATTTTAATCAAATTTGGTACAGTGTTTGGGAACTATAAAAAACTTTTGACTACCAAATTTGGTTACCATATCTTCGTGAATAAACGAATAATCCATCTAAAACTTTTTTTTTTATCAAGGTCGTCTCAAACACCCATATGGGAGCTATATAATTTATCCCCGATATCAAAAAATAAAATAAACTTGTCTCCTATGGAATAATATGGGATCTAATGTGAAAGTTTGGTTACTCTTGCCTCTTACTACCTCAGAGATCTAGGCGTTCAAACGGACAGACGGACGGGCGGATAGTCGGACATGGGTATATCGAATTCTCTATACACCCTGATTATATTTAAGGTAACTTTGGGGTGCCTCCGACGTCTCCTTCTATATGTTACATACATTTTCGGCTTGCACAAACCTAATATACCCTTTGTACCATACGGTACAGGGTATAAACATGAGTCAGTACTCCTCTCCTGTTCTCAATAAAGTTTGCATATATAATTAAAAAATAATTATTAATCTTTATGTGTAAATGTATTGTTAAAAATATCTGCTAAATGAATGTGTTGACATGATAACAATTTGTTGTTAGAGTAGAAACGAATATTTACATCTCACAATAATTAGATGACTACTATAAATACCGATGAGCCGATTCTAGTCGGCTCATTCCGACTATTATATACCCTATATCAGGGCTTTGGGACGATAGCTAAGGTTCCACCGGTTGACCCCAGTGGGGATCTGAAACAATATACCTAAAAAGAAAACAAATTTCATATTAAGTTGGCGGACCAAAATGTATATATCTGCACCAATAGAAGTAAAAATAAACTTCCTATAAAAAAAATATCCGCAAAATTTTAAGTAGAAACGTGATGGGAAGTGAAAACAGATAAACAAACAAAACAGTGTTGTTGCCCTAGCATTAGCCATTTAGTCAAGATGGCGCCACAAAAGCTCTCCAGATGGCGCCAGCGGTAGTAGAACCTTTTTCGCTGTAACATATTAAACGATTTGATCATTTTTTGCGTTATATTTTTTTAACAAGTAGTTTTACAATTATGTTTAGCACCTTTTGGTTTTTTTTTTTTATTAACAGCGCTACTGAAATACACGAACTTATAGATGCGTCATTTTGGCAGATAAGCTTTAGTAACTAATTCCTTGAAATTATCTAAATCGCTTTTAACTTCACGTGTACCCACTACAACAAATGTCAATTATCTCATAATTCTCTGTATTGTTATCATGCCACATTTGACAAGTTAAATGAGCGCATGGCGATTATCTCGTTAATATCAGCATTCATATATAGTTTTTCAAAATTAATAGCTACCTGATAAGAACAAACTTTGGTAGTTAGAATACACTAGAAATAAAAATGAAATACACACATTTATTTCGGTTATGTTAAATTCGGTTTTGTCCAAAAATTAAAAAAAAAACTTTCCTTTTTTGAGAGTTACTTCGATATGGAAATCGTCTAGGGTTGAGAAACAATAAAGTTATTCAACAATTTTGAAACAAATAATTCGTAAGCCAAATATTTATATTTTTGACGTTTTTTTGAAAAATCCAATTTATTTATAGCATAATTGGTTCTTAACAATTTTTTATATTTTCTTACATTATGTTGCAACAACAATTGTTAAAATTTACACACTAAACGCCTATTTAAAAAATATATATATTTTTTTTAAGTAATGAATTCGGTTTTTTTTATTCTGGCTTAAATACATTTTATTTTTCAGTATACCCGAGAGCTCGCTGGAGAGACTGAATAATTAAAATCACATAAAGCTTCTTATTTAATAGAATTAAGTGAAACACTAAAAAATATATAATATTTTATTTTCGCGAGACGTCAAAAATACGAAAAAGTTTAAAGTTTAAGGGCTGTTAAAAATAAAAAATTAAGAATTTACAAAAAAAAAAAAGATGACGAATTATAATCCAAATATTAATATTTTGTTTTTAAATTTTCAATATTATTTATATTATTAGTTTTTAAATCGATGGGGCAACACTTTACATTTTAAGAACCGGCGATGAAAACTTATTGTAATGCTTTAAAAACTAATATATTAGAGTAAACCCTAGACAAGATATACATAACTTAAACAAGAAATTGGGAACGATTTCATTTTCGTTTTTGTAAAAATTTAACAACATTTTATTTATTGAACAGGTTGTGAACGTTAAGTTAAGTATAACTGTTTCGATATAAATTATGACCTAGAAGTTTCACGTCAGTCAAAACTAAAATTAATATCAATATTATGTCGGAGCACGGCTGAATAATTATACACTTAACGTATAGTTTTAAAGGGTATGCTTGATTTTTGCAATATATGTAAGAGACGAAGAAGGCGTGGCAAAACCCAAGTCTTTTGATAGCTACAGAGTTGGAGTCTTTTGGACCTGGGTTTCTGATTAAGCGACCAAAATAACATATAATAAACATGGTCTGACCCCCGGACTCTAATAAAATGTTGTATGCGGTTTTTTTAGGTTATGTCGGATTTGGATTCAGCGATCCCGAAAACATATAGTAAACATGGTCTGACCTCCAGACCCGAACAAATATTTTTTGTGTGGCTGTGTAAAAAATATTATTGTAGATTGATTTCGACGATGTAAACATGATCTAAAAAAGAGCACATATTGAAATTTCCAATTTCCTGATATCGATATTCTTTCAAGCCTCTCCTCTTGAAACTTACGCCATATACAATACTTATAATAACTTCTTTAACGTAACTTTTGAATTCCTTTAAAATCTGTAGAAATTTAAAGAACTAGCTATAAGCTAAGCTATAAATTTAACAGCTCTTAGTTGGAATATTCAGGAATATATTTTTTTTTTATATAGCTATAGGGTATCGTATCGTACTATCGTTCAATGGCTCGACTGTATAAAATTTTATTTTTTTTTATATAACTAAAGGGTATTGTACTGTCGCTTATTGCCTCACCTGTATAACATTTTTTTTTTTTTACCCTCGTATTTCGTGAGCAAACTGTAGATAATAAATTTAACCAGCCTCATAAGCTAAGTTCGTTCAGTCTTGCCGCGGCTTTCAATCGAAACGATCGAATGGCTCAAATGCGTTGTCGAACGCCCCAAAATAAAAACGCCGCGAATTAAGGTCTTTATTTAATATATATTATAAACGTTGACTTTGAAATCGTGTTTTCTGGGTAACAACAACAAGTTGTAATACTACAAAAAAGGTGAATTAGCTCGAAACACATGTTATATAAATAAAGCACGAGAAACGCAATTAAATGAACAAATAAATAAAAAAAAATTATAATAATCAACGTAGAAATTAAAAGTGACTTAACCAGTGTTGGGAAATACCGCCTATTTACTCAACCAAAACGATATATGGATACAAATGATGTTTATTAGTGTATAAAGCTTTTGGTGTATATATAATAGATAAATAGCTTTTATCTAAAATGTAAACAAAAAAGATAATTTTATATTGGGATATGTATCTAAAAGTTACGAAAGTGTAGAGCACAACAAAAGATGAACTAAATGTATTTTAGTCTGAAAACGTTTATCTTACTAACGATTTTGAATTATTTTTAAATTTCTTGAAAATCGAATTGAGTACTGACTGACTTTTTTATGCTTTTAAATTAAGACGAAAACGTAATTTTCCAAAAAAAAAAGCATCTACGAAAGAACAAAAGATTAAATAAATGTGTTTTAGCCAGAAAACGTTTATTTTGCTTTCGGTTTAGAATTAATTTTATATTCTTGAAAGTTAAAATGTGGAGAGAATTTTGTTACTGTTAAGCTTTAAAAAAAAAAAAAATTATTTTTCCGAAAAAAAAGCTTTTACGCAAGAATTTCACAAATTTTTAAACGTAATTCCATGAAAAATAGTTTGCAGACTTAAGTGATAGTGTTCAATAAACTATTTTCGATTTTAGCAGCATATTTTTATTTACAGAGCTTACTAAAAGTTTTTAAAATTTTTTAAAAAAATTTTCGACGAAGCAGAATATATAGACCAGTTTCGGTATCTTTATGCATTACACAGGTCTACAAATACAGGGGTCATGTGAGTTGTTGGAAAGCTAAGAGTCATTTCCGAAGTAATTTGGTGCGTAGAATCCGAATCCGGCGTCATAACTGGCCCATCACGTCAGGATTGAGATATTTGAGGTTATGTACCCAAAAAACGGTGTTTTTTCCTACTTTTGAGGTTATGTACAGGGCGCAAAAATTTTTGCGGTCTTTCTCTCCAGTTACATCATTTAGTACAACTCTTACCCTTTAATTTAAGGGTTCAAAAGATCAATTACGAAGTTATGGCTTTTCGAAGTTACGAAATATATCCCTTCGACGTCATTAGCATTTCCAATAAGCCTTTGAGATAATAATTTTGTACTGTGTAATTTCTCTTTAAAATTTTGACTTGAGGGTTTTTGAGGTCGCTAAGAACGGATATGAAGTCGGAATAATGATATTTGCATTTCCAATATGGCGTTTTCAAAATGGCGGATAAAAATTTAGAAATAATTGATGTTTTTATATAAAAATATGTGGGTTGAACTTATTGAGGTTGATGAATTTGAATATCATTAGAATGGTAAGTTTTAGAAGTTTAAAAAAGTTACGTCCAATATGGCGGATGAAACCCAAAATCTGCCATTAGCATTTCTAAATTCAAGATGAAAGATTGAGTATGATGGTAATAATTATTAGCGATTCAACGAAATACGCAAATTTTTGTAAATCGGAATTTATTTAAACACCTGTGGCTTATTTTATGCGTTTAAAGTACTACGCATTTGTTATTCATATTCGTAATACTCTCTAAAAAAAATATTCAGTCTAATATAAAGTAAAACCGATTCTGTTGTTCCAGAAAAAATATTTTATATAAAATTTTACTCAAATTTGGTACGTTTAAAAAAAGCTATTTGATTAAAATTCTTATAAAAAATAATTTTTATTACCCCTTTCACAATAATAATTTATTTTCATAGCTTATCGTATCTTTTTTTGAACGTTTTTTTTACAATGGGTTTTTCTAGAATGTATTTACCGTGTAAATAGGTACATATTTATTATGTTAAACCTTTAACATATATTAAATCATTTCAGCCATTTAAAGAAACTCGAACTATTTTTTAATACATTTTTTATTATTTATTTTAATCTAAAAAAAAAAAAATATTTCACAAAATCTTTCTCTTGCAATTTTGTCAAAATTTTTATCAATAAAATCATTTTTATATAATTCTACTAACTAGTAGAATATAAAAAAAAATATATATAAATTAATTACTTAAACTTAAGTCAAAACTTAAGTCAAAAAGCACGAGTGTCCCAAAAGCCATTAAACCATGAGTTTTTTTTTACAAGGCAATAAAAATATTTTTGATAAGCTCAGCCCACCTATGACGATAACCAGTTCCCTTCAGGTAGTTGGCAAATCCATTCAAAAGTTTTTTTTTTTTTAATTATTTACAATAGCAGTTTGGGTACTCCCAAAAAAAGCTCTCACATCGCGTGGCCAATGTTTTTTTTTCAATGGATTTATGACCGTTTGTAAACCTTGTCTTTATGATTTATGATATCTTTATTATATATTGATTATTTAATAGGTTATAAAATAAAAGCTGTGAATGTCAGGGAATTGTTTACTAAGAAAAAATAGCGAACAAAAAATTTTAGTTTTTAAAATATTACTTCTTACATTTTTTTATTACTTCTAAGTACTAACTAAAATGCTTATGATAATATTTCATTTAAGTTTTTCTAAAAAGTTTAAAAAAAAATTTTTCAAAATCTGGTTCTAAGTTTCACCCAAATTTTGTGAAAATAAATTTGGGTCGTTTTCACTCTTCATTTGCTACAAAAAAACAAAAACGTATGTAAAGTCGGGCGCGGACGACTTTGGGATAACCTGTACCCCTAGCTTGCAATAAAATCCGGTATAAAAACATCAAAGACATTTGATTGCCAAATTAAGTTCCTTCATGGAAAGCCAAAAACAGAAGAATTTTTAAGCAACAATTTTTTTTTTGTCCGATCCTTCCTATGGGATTTATATGATATAGTCAACCGATATTGATCAAATTTGGCACAGTGCTTTGGTACCTTAAAAAAGATCTGAATGCCGAATTTAGTTCAAATATCTTTAAAATCGAACGAAACACAACGAATTTTGTATAAGAAACGTTTTATTGGACCGATTGGTCCTATGGGAGCTATATGAAATAGTCAACTGATTTTGTTCAAATTTGGTACATTGCTTAAGTACTTTAAAAAAATTATAAATATATATAATATGTATAGAGCTATTTAATATACTATTAAAAAAAAAATTATTTAAAACTAACTTTAAAAAATAAAATTTACAAATTATTTTTTACAATATTATCTTTTTTGCCAATTATTAATATTCCAATATATTTACTTATTGAGAAATAATAAAAAGTCTACAAAGTTTCCAGTAATCGATAACTTCACAATTTTGCTGATAAAAATTAATTTTTTGGCTTATTTTTCTCAAGCAGATTTGTACGTATCATCAAAATGAAAGAGATCGACTTATAAAGTAATCCGCTAAATAATTTTCTGTGAAAATTCGATAAAATTGTTTAAATTCACTAAAACTACGTGAATTCATAAATAGTGAGGAGCAAAAAAATAATCATCTTTAATTTTTAAAACCTTGTGATTATATATCTTGAAGTCAACTTTTCTGAGAATGAATGTCTAAGCTATTTATATGGAGATATTCTTGATTATAACCCCTAAGCTGATAATGAGATCTGTCATAAAGGGTAATACAAGGAATAAAAATTAAGATCTGGTTATAAACATTTTATACATCTCAAGTCAAGGGCGGATCCAGGATTTTGGTAAGGGGGTCCAGAAAATTAATTGTAAGTGTAAAGCAAAAAAAAAATTGTGAAAAATATTTTTATTAGGGTTTTGTGATCCCGAAGGAGGGGGTCCGAACCCGAAAACTCCCCCCGTGGGTCCGCCACTGTCTCAAGTAGCAAAAGTGTTTCATGGCACTAAATCTATAACATTATTTTTTAGTATTTTCGAAAAAGTTTATATCAGGTGTGCACTGTATCGGGTAGAAATGCATATCTGCCCTCAAAACATTGTTATAAAAAGCGCCAGTATGGGTGTTTGCTTATTTAAAAAACCGATTTTGGTATTATTTACTGTTTAAAGTATAATAGAAAGCTAAGTAGAAGTGAGAAGTATGTTTAAGGGTGGAATTTTGAAAGAGTTACAAATAGTTTATAGTTTTTGGCAGTTATGGGTTAAATGTTTTATTGTAAGGTTGGGTAGATTGCATAAAGGACAGCTAGGGGGCAGCGTTTTATGGAAGATGTGTTAAACTTCTTATTATTTGTGCAGTTTAAGATCAGCAAATATATTCTTATTGACAAGAGTTCAAATCTTAATCGTTAATGTTTTTTTAAATAAAATACTCT
The DNA here is from genome assembly GCA_037043745.1 of Chymomyza amoena. Lineage (NCBI taxonomy): Eukaryota > Metazoa > Arthropoda > Insecta > Diptera > Drosophilidae > Chymomyza > Chymomyza amoena. The sequence goes on along the minus strand of JBAMAX010002241.1, from coordinate 6,023 downwards.
TACGCACACATTTTAAAAAAAAAAAAAAAAAAAATCTATTGGACTTGATACAGCAGATAGTTGTGGAGCAATTTGGGCACTTCTGCATTTCTGCCCAACAAAGTGAATATCCAAATTTTGTTTCGTTATAATTGCTTACTTCAAAGATGATCAAATTACTAAAAAATATTATTTATCGTTTATGCAATTACTAAATTTTAAATAAAACAAGTTAATAGAAACAGATGTCAAATAGAATACATTTAATTGAAAAAAAAAGATGAGTTTTCCCAAAATAAATAAATATTGTATGCATAAAGAAAGAATATGTTATAGTATATACCTTTGTCCAAAATTAATCTAATTTAAAAACTATTATACATAACTAGTGAGCCCTGCAGACGTTGTGTATAAACATCGTAAGATTCTCTAGCTAACTAGATCTCCCTAGACAATCATAAGATTTATGGATTAGTTGACTTTCATTACTCTCTAAAAAGCCGTATGGACGAACTTAAGTATTCTTAAGAGAGCTGGAAACTCTAATAAATTCATGTCCCACAGAGACTACATTTCCATACCTTTGCGACAATGCTTTTGTCTGCACTTAATGTCCAATACCCGGACCAATTTTCTACTATGCTATATTCACGATATTAACAAAAATGCGTATATCTCACGAACCAATACACAGAACCAAATAGAAATAGGTTTAAAATCTCCGTATTGACAACCTCTAAAACACGCAAAATTCAGATTTGAAATTCATCGACGCGTTCATGAGAATACCCGTAACACGTGAAATATAAGTTTCTTTTATCTATATACATAGCTAGTCCTTTCCAGTATTATCAGTAAAATAAACGTTAAAGCGTGCGTAATATTATCTCTAAGTTGTATGGTAACCACAAGAATCGTTTGTCAGTATCTGAGTACTTGAGATTTACCAAGTAGAGTACAAATTTCAACGCAAAAAAAATATATACCCTGTGTGGCTTAATTTTACAAAGAATAGATTAAAAATGTTATGCCTACATGAAATCAAAATATATAATACTAAATATAATGATATACTTGTAGATGGAAATTGACACGCCCAAGGGTGCGATTAACAATGCCTACGTTTCGGAACAAGTATGTATTTCACAATCCCTATCTATTCCTAACTATCTTCCTTTATAATCTATAATATTTGAAGTGATTTTTATTTTATTAATAGACAACAATATTTTTTATCATTTAATAGGATCTAGCTACAGCAGAAAAACCAAATAATGAAATTTATAAGGTAAGTTTAAAAATGCTCAATATTTTTATAAAAAATTAATTTTTTAAAAACCATTTCTTGCTCCCAACAGACTGATTTCCAAATGGACGATCTTGCAGATGAACAAGATGAAAAAGAAACGAGGCAGACCAGAAAAAAGAAGCGCCTCATAAAAATAGCTTCCAGCATTTTAATACATATTTGTGTTGTTGGTTACTTTTCCTATGCCACCTATCATTATATAGATTTTTGTAAGTATTTACAATATGATTCCTAGTTTTCAAGAAATAAAACTTCTTTTGGTCAACTTTTTGTACAGCTGATTGGAAATGCGAGAAGCTCGACTTTTGCGGCATTCGTTTCTGCTCGGGATATGGCATGCTAGTGCTGCTTCTAGGATTTATATACTTTGGTCTCTTCTATTACTATTTGTTTAAGCCTAAATTAGGCAAAGAGCTGCACCGAAAGTTCCTAAAACCTGCGTCGAAACGCTGGAAGAGATTCAGCAGAACCCGGTAAGTTCAGTTTAAAAACAGTCAAGCTATCGCTTCTTATCCCTAATCTTGATCTTGATTGCAGCATTGTATCGGCCTTTATGATAGCGCTCTTACTGACAATCTTGGCCATATTTCTGTACTTCGAAACACGAAGTGATCCAAGAAAATTGGTTTCGCTGACGGCACCCGCTTTTTTCATACTGGCTGGTTTTATGTTTTCCACAAATCGGAAAGCCATACGCTGGCGTATTGTCATCACTGGAATTACCTGCCAGTTTCTACTCGGAGTCATATGCATACGTTGGGAAGTTGGACGTAAAATCTTTGAATGCTTGGGCGATAAGGTCACCACATTTCTGGGCTATACGGATGAAGGCAGTCGCTTTGTCTTCGGCAATGAACTAATTGATCAGCAAGTTTTTGCTTTTGCCATACTGCCCGTCATCTTCTTCTTCAGCTTTTTCATCTCCATACTATACTATTTGGGTGCCATGCAATGGGTGGTGTTGAAACTTGGCTGGATACTGCAGCAGTTATTGGGCACAACTGTTTGCGAAAGCGTAACAGCTGCAGCGAATATTTTTCTGGGCATGTCTGAGAGCCCCTTACTCATACGTCCCTATATAAATAAGTTGACCAAAAGTGAGATACATTCCATTATGGTCTCCGGTTTTGCCACAGTCTCGGGCACGGTGTTGGCAGCGTATTTATCTTTTGGCGCCAACGCTTCCCACTTGATAACATCTTCGGTTATGGCTGCGCCAGCCACTTTGGCCATCTCCAAGTTGTATATGCCCGAAACGGAGCAGAGTCAAACCAGAAGCGATACCATACAATTGGAAAAATCGTAAGTTGCCTTAAAATCTTGGTTACACATCAGATAATAATAGTTCCATTTTTTCTTTAAAGTGAGGATTCTTCCATATTAGATGCTGCCTCTAGTGGTGCTACCAATGCCTTACCCATAGTTTTGGGCATTATAGCCAATATTGTTGCTTTTGTGGCATTTATAGCTTTTCTTAACGGCGTTGTTAATTGGCTCGGCATTCTTGTCGGAGTCAACGATATTGACTTTGAATGGATTTTCTCAAAACTCTTTATACCGCTGGCCTGGGCCATGGGTGTACCCTGGGAGGATTGCGATCTAATTGCCAAGGTTGTTGCCACAAAAACGATTATAAATGAGTTTGTGGCCTACGAACGTCTTGGCGAGTATATTGAAGCAAATCAAATTACTGTAAGTTCCGAATTCAATATGTTCCTAGCTATCAAGTCCTTTAAACTGATCATAAATCATTTCATTTTCAGGCTCGTAGCGCGGGTATTGCCACATTTGCTATTTGTGGCTTTGCTAATCCCAGCTCCTTGGGCATACTTATAGGATCCTTGAGCGCAATGGCGCCGCATCGTCGCAATACAATTACATCTGTGGCCTTCAGAGCCTTTATTGTGGGCAGCATTGTATGTTTCGTCTCTGCCAGCTTTGCAGGTAAGCTTAAATAGGGTTACTAAATATTGGGTACACCTACGGAAGCTGTAAAGTCAGGTGACGTCAATGGTAGAAGTAAATAAATCCCTCATGATCAAGAATATTGAATATGCTTTTAAAAAATATATATATATCTCGAATCCCGTCTTCAAAATTTTTTTGTTCTATTTTGCATCCGCCACTGAACTTTGCTTTTTGTTCTAATTTTAATAACTTTACTAACTAACGTTCCTTTATCTTTCAGGTATATTAATACAAGAGGACGCCACGCAACGAGCTTATGAAGAAATATTTGTAAAATTGGGTAGAAGAAATATGACAAGTTCTTAAAATAGTACATGATCAACTAAAATGTTATGAGTTCTAAGTTATTTTAGAAATAACTTTTTAAAGTAAGTTTTTCACTTAAATTGTTTAAAAAAAATATGATATAATATAAACTTAGTTTGAATAAATATATTTTGTATAAAAAGATTCTAAACGTTTTACTGTTTGGAATAAGTCTCATCGAAGGCAAAAGCTCGCCGAAAAAGATATAATAATATTGTATTAAGAACTCGACGAATTCTGACTTAAATCTTATTTGAATAAAGGAGAGTTTTTTGAGATAGACCAAGGAACGAACTAATAAAATATTGTGTATCTCCACTATATTCTTATTAGGCTATACTTCACTAACTGGGCAGGTAATACCCCATTAAGGCTATAACGGCTAGAATTACGGAAACTAGGGCGTTACAAATTTGAAGCCTGGTTATTCTGGATTCTGGAACCAAACTTATAAAGTAATATTTTCTTTCTATACTCTTATTAAATTCACAGCACTAATAAAAAAAATGCGCCGTAAAGTCGGGCGCAGACGATTTTGGGATACCCTGTACCACTAGCTTGCAATAAAATCCGATATATTGCTTAAAACCATCAAAGACATTTGAATGCCAAATGAGGTTCCTTCATAGAAATCCAAAAACAGAAGAATTTGTATGCAACAATTTTTTTCGATCGTTCCTATGGGAGCTATAAGATATAGTCAATCGATTTCGATCAAACCTGACACATTGCTTAAATACCTTAAAAAAGATCTGAATGCTGAATTTAGTTCAAATATCTTTACAAACAATCGAAACACATCGAATTTTGTATAAAAAACGTGTTTTTGGACCGATTGGTCCTATGGGAGCTATATGATCTAGTCAAACGATTTGGATTAAATTTGGTACAGTGCTTAGGAACTATAAAATACTCACTAATGTCAAATTTGGTCCCAATATCCTAACAAACAAACGAAACACAACAAATTTTGTTAAAAAATCGATTTTTTGGAAGATCGGACCCATGGGAGCTATATGATATAGTCAACCGATTTTGTTCAAATTCGGCACAATGCTTAAGTGCTCTAAAAAATTTCTAAACGCCAAATCTGGTTACGATATCTTTGTTATAAAATGAAATATAGCAAATTTTTCTTTAAAAAAGTTATTTTGGCCGATCGGTCCAATGGGAGCTATATGATATAGTCAATCGATTTTGATGAAATTTGGTACAGTGATTGGGAACTATAAAAACTTTCGAATACCAAATTTGGCTACGATATCTTCATCTAAAACTTTTTTTTTTGTCGAGGTCGTCTCAAACACCCCTATGGGAGCTACATAATTTAACCCCGATATTAAAAAAATAAAATAAACTTGTCTCCTATGGAATAATATGGGATCTAATGTGAAAGTTTGGTAACTCTAGCTCTTACCATCTCTGAGATCAAGGAGTTCACACGGACGGACGGACGGACGGACATGGGTATATAGACTTCTCTATTCACCCTGATCATATTTTAGGTAACTTTGGGGGTGTCTCCGACGTCTCCTTCTATATGTTACATACATTTTTCGGCTTGCACAAACTTAATATACCCTTGGTACCATACGGTACAGGGTATAAAAACGTTTTTTGGACCGATGGTCCTTTGGAAGCTATATGATATAGCCAACCGATTTTGATTAAATTTAGTACAGTGCTTAAAAGCTATAAAAAACTACGAAATACCAAATTTGGACCCAATATCTTTACATACAAACAAATGAAACAACAAATTTTATTCCAAAATCGATTTTTTTGAAGATCGGCCTATGATTTAGACCACCGATTTTGTTCAATTTTGATACATTGCTTAAGTAATCTAAAAAACTTCTAAATTCTAAATCTAGTTGCGATATCTATTTTGCTCGATATGTCCTATGGGAGTTATATTATATAGTACACCGATTTTGACTAAATGTTGTTACAGTGGAACTATAAACAACTTTTGTATGCCAAATATGGTTACGATATCTTCATAAACAAACGAATTATTAATTTAAAACTGTTTTTTTTTTCGAGGTCGTCCGAAATCAAAAAAATAAAATAAACTTGTCTCCTATGGAATAATATGGGATCTAATGTGAAAGTTTGGTTACTCTAGCTCTTACCATCTCTGAGATCTAGGCGTTCAAACGGACGGACGGACATGGGTATATCGGCTTCTCTAGTCACCCTGATCATTTTTTAGGTAACTTTGGGGTGTCTCTGACGACTCCTTCTATATGGTACATACATTTTTGGCTTGCACAAATTCAATATAACCTTTGTACCCTACGGTACAGGGTATAAAAACAAAATTGACCGACTCCTCAAAGCTGTACAGACAAATACAAAACTAAGCTGACAGGAGTTATCTTTATTTTAAATAGTTTAAAAAGCTGTTCTTTTAAATAATTGAATAATAAGTTGCAATTTGATTAAATATTTGAATATA
>JBAMAX010002239.1:0-88821 GCA_037043745.1 Chymomyza amoena | reverse complement strand
TATTGAGAATTAAGTAACCATTGTAGTGAACCAAAATTTCATAAAAATTTCCTTCTAAAAATAGAATAGATGTATTTATATTTTTATGTGGTTTTTGTTAAATAAAGTGTGTGCCAATCTATTAACCTTCAAGTTCTTAAAAATACGACCAAAGAAATAAATGCCACCAAAAAGTCTCTATTGTCAAATTTTTTCGAAAATTTTGTTCATATAGTCGAGCTTTGTAAAACCACCTATCATAAAAATTTCTATATTTTTCTTTCTTTTATCCGGAACTATATAGGACTATTCCATATATGTTAATAATTGTTAACATACTTAAAGATCCAGCATTTTATAAAAATTTCTTTTTGCGGGATAACATATCATTATTTATACTTATTTTTATGGTAAAATCAAAGTGTGTGTTAATCTTTCAACTAAATACCATAGAAAAGTCTCTAATAGAATATTTCATTGAAAATTATGTTCATCGGGTCCAATCTCTCTAAAACCAGCCGTATTAAAAATTGGTCGTATTTTTCTTTATTTTAAATTGCTTTTCCTTTTCCGGACTTATGTATATAGGCCTATTCTATATAATAATTGTTGAAATTATTAATGAACCGAAGTTTCCTAAACATTTTTATCTATTTATATTATACAATTGTAATCCATCAGTTTGTTGGCAAATTTCATAGAAAATTTTGTTCATCAAGTCCAAACTCTCTAGAACTAGCCGTCCTAAAAATTTCTCGTATTTTTCTTTGTTTTAAATTTCTTTTTCTTTCCGGACTATTCTAAATAATAATTGTTGGCATTATAAATAAGCCAAATTTTATAAAAACTTGTAGGTAGAGATAATTATCTTTCATACGATTTTTTAAACCGAGATAGACATAGTCTTTCTTCTAAAAATAGTCTCGTCTAAGACCATTAAAAAAGTTACATCCAGCTCTAAATCGGTTTTATTTAAGAATTCGATGCTTTCATTCAAATCCTTTTGAAATAAGTCTTGTCTTATTTCATTATTTTTTCTCTCAGTGTACATAATCTTACAAGTTTACGCATACACACGCACACACACACACACACGGGCGCTTAAGAATTTATCGTTAAATAAATAAAGTCATTTTTATAGGCAATTAAGTAACCAAATAAAAATCATAAATCGTTAAATGGCTTTTTGCCGAAAATTCAATTTGAACAGCTTAAAAACTCATTATGCAAATACGCTTAGGCAACGAACCATATTTAAAGCTAATAAATTAAGTCCACACTAATGGAAACAAAGCTGTATCTCTGCTAATCTCTGGCCAAACTGGCAACATTTTTTCTTACCTATTTGGCCAAAATCGGCACCAAATTTAGCCCAAAATTTTACAAGCCACCTTTAACCTACAATCAAACAATTGCATTGCAATTGTTTACGCCAACGCAGTCAAACAAATTAGTTAATTTACAACGATTGCAATCAGGCAATCTTAGAGACTGAGACCAAAACTAAACCCATTTAAAATTAGTTGTTATATCTAACTCACCTGATCGCGCGCCAATTGAAACCAAGTCTTGATGATCAGCGCCAACCTTGTGTCGTGATAGTTTTTCGTTGTCTTGACGCTAATGAAAATGTCATCGAGTTCAGTGATCGGAGGTTGCGGCGTTGCAGTCACCGCTCTCTGTGACAGATCATGCAACAATTCTCCATTCCGGCTGCGACGCGCCAGATCGTTGAGCAGCGCTGCTGTGGGTCTTTCACTGACCTCGATATCACTGAAATTGAAGCTGCGTATATCCTTGCGTATGATCACTGTAGTCTGGACGGGCGGTGATCGTGCCGCCGCTGCATGAGTTGGTGTTGCATGCAGCCCGCCAGCGACAGGTGCACGCTGCGAGGAGGTATATTCCTGCAGCAGCTGCAGCTGCTCTTTATGTGTTAGTGATTGCGGCGATGGTGGAGATTGTTGTGGTGATTGTGGTGGCACTGCATGTGGGGTATCCACGGTGGTGGTGGTTGCAGCAGCGGCGAGTTCATTGCCATCTAGAATGCTTAAGTGCTGCGTGGGCTGCAACTACAATGGAGAAGAGGGTGAAACAAAGTGAGCGAGAGAGTAGAGGGGGTGAGAAATTGTTATGTAAATTTTTCGTGTAAACAGCATGCTTAAAACAAGTAAGTGGAAAATTTATGGAACTTGTGGACTATGAGATACACTAACTTTTGTTTGCCATGAACTCACTTAGTTTTTTATATATTATGCATACACTTGGACATCAAAAAGAGTGATTTGAGTATTTCGAAAATCATTTCAAGCCATCGCAAAAGTGAATTCAACAACTTAAAAAAAATTATTTGTGATATATATATATGTGATATATATACAATGTAGGTGTTAGAAATTTTTTTTTATAGTGATATATGACCATTCCCACAAAAAGTTCGAACGTGATTGAAGAGTTAAGTTTTCTGTTAAAATAGGCCCTAACTTTCAATATTAAAAAAAACTGTTCAATAGTTATTAAATTAAGGATTGACCTAAACCTTACAATTAACGCATAGAGGATGAGGGCGATAAATCGGTCTACACAAATAAAATTTCATATTTTAGACCATTTTTAAGAGCATTTTATTTATCATTGATACAATAATTTATTATCATTTCTAGAAGTAAAATTTATTAAAAGCCGAAGGCCTGCTTTGCCAGCATTATTATCTTTACTTCTTAACTATATATAAAAAAAATATTCTTAAAGAAATCAATATTAAAGATGAAGTAGTCTTTTCTTGAGGAAGTTTTCAAAAGAAATACCTATCAAAATAACTTTATTGAATTTTTCTTATGTCACAGGCGAAATAAGCAAAACTTCGCGTAGATATTTAGAGAGACTGTCTAACCCTAAAAACTCGCTGGCAATTAACCTAGTTGACAATAGTGTGAATGTTAGACGACTGAAAAGATTTCATATTCTGGACCTTTCAGATCGGTTTGTACAATGCTAACCTCTTGATTGATTGGACTCATCAATCCACCCATTTTCAATTTTGCTTAAAAGATTAGCTTTTTTATCAGTCAGAACGAAAATAAAAATACATTAATAAAAAATTTGAAAATAATTTCATTGAAATTTGTGTAACATCACGCTAAAATAAAATCTATTGAAGTATTGAATTCAAGTAAATATTTTGGTTTTTCTTGAGTTAGGTTAGGTTACACTTTAGTGCAGCCTAGCATAGACCTTTTGGTCCTTAACTGTGCCAGGTTTTCTTGAGTTGAATAGTTGAAAAAGAATTTCGAATGCAAATTGTCAATTAATTAAATCAGTTAAAATTTTAGTAACGTCACGCCAAGTTTTTTAATTTAATAACTTGCAAAATTAGCTCACATTATTTAAAATGTATCTGAAACAAATATACATGTACCAAACAATTTGCCAAGTAAAACCATACTTTAGTTGTTTGTAACGTAACGCCATCTGCAGCTTGGCTTGTATCTTTTTATTGAAAAAACCGTTTTTTGTTATTTTTTGTACTAAATATTATAGTGCTACTTAAAAAAAGAAATCCTAAATTTTTTTTGCTCGTTTCTTCATATTTTGTTGTACAAACGTAACGTCACGCCAAAAAGGAAAAGCACTAATATAAGCAAAATAAAGTTGTTTGAAGAATGCCTTAAAAACTGAGGAAAAGGTATAAATATCTATTTACTTTTTGAGTTTGAACCGTGTAGATTGCATTTCATATTTTATCATAAGGTATTTTTTTTTTGTTGATTATTTATATTTTTATATTGGCAATCAATCTATTTAAAATTAAGGCTTTAATATAGGAAAAAGCGCTAATATAACCAAAAAAAATTGTTTGAAGAATACTTTAAAAACTGAAGAAAAGGTATAAATACAATATCTATTTACTTTTTGAGTTTGATCTGTGTAGATCGGATTTCATATTTTATCATAAGGTATTTTTTTTTTGTGTTTATTTATATTTTTATATTGGCAATCAATCTATTTAAAATTAAGCCTATAATTCAATAATAATAAATTAGTTAATCGCTATACAGGGTTTTTAAAAGTTTTTGATTTTTTAACAAAATTTTGGATATTTTAGATCGGAAGTGTGTAATTTTTTTAATCTTCGCCTTGGTCTGTGATCCGCAAGAGATAATGCTAGCGAATTTGGATGTGTTGCCAATCTTCTTTTTTATCTTCAGCTTATAATAGTAATGCTGTCCCCTACGATTATAAGATATAAAATCTTTAAAAGGTTTTTTGCCTTGAGATTTGTTGAAAGAATTTAATGGGGGTAATCCTTGACTATATCCTTGCTATCAACCAAAGTATTTTTTTTAAAATAAGTTACTACTTGTATAAAACAGAAGTTATGCTTTTTTTCTAAAGCTGCTCTGGATACGTTTTCTCCAACCAAACCGATTGTTCCCTATTTGTCCATAAGCCGCGTGTACTCTCCTCTCCTACAGAGTATAACCAAATAAAGACGCTTTGCGTGGTTCTGGGCCGACTCTTCAAGTGCCAACAGGCATTTTCACAATGCAAACAAACAAAAGCAAACGAATGAACACAACAAGAATGGCAAATAAATAAGCAGTGGAAAACAAATAAAGAGAATCAAAGCAAACGAAAGAAACGATCATAAATGCTGAGTAAGAGCAAGCAAAGTAACACACGCAAACACGCACACAGCGACACTTACACGCACACTCACGCACACACTTGCGGCAAGTGCACACGTATTGATTAATTTGAACTGATAACAGATTAATTTGCCTTTGTTTACTCTCTCAACAAGAGCGCTTTGTAGCTACAACCACTTCAGGCGCTCTCCTTACCTCTCTCTTTGCGCTTCAGCGTTTGCGCCTGCGCAATAGCTCAAGGCATACATGGGTTGGGCTGACGCTGACGCTCTCTTTGACAAGAGCTGAGATTGAAATGCGCTGATAAGCTTAATTCATTTTAATGGCTTTTTTTTTTAATCTTATTTTTATTTTCTATTATTTTTGGGTGTAGCAGAAAGCTGTTAAAGTTGCGCATAGAAACAATTAATTACAGATTTTTTGATGACACAGTTTCCGTACGTTAAAGTTCATATTTAAATCAACTAACAGCAACTTCCTTACACACAGAAGACCTCCCCAAACGAAAAAAACTCATTAACAAGTCTTTAGTGTTTCGTTTTTATAGCTCAACTCAAGATGTATATTTTTTTTTTTAAATGAAATCATTTTCTCTTTATATTTTTATTACATGGCAAACGACAAGCAACTAACTGGCAACAACTTTAAGCCAAAGTTGAGCGTTTTTTGTTGTTGTTTTTGTTTTTTTATATTTCTTCACACGATATTGTCTAGTTGATAGTGGTTCATACATTTTTATTGCGGCACGATCGACAAACGGTGTTCAATAATAGCATCTATGATAATGCCGACAACGATGACAGAGAAGAAGCTGACAGACGTACCAAGCAGACGGCTGACTTGGCCGACGCGACGTTGTGCGGGCTGCTGCTGTGTAGGCAAACAGCTTCCGCGGCTATTGGCCTAATGAGGCAGCCAGCACTTCAAACTCTTTACGTAGTCAAGAGGCACAGGCAACCAACCTTACAACCAGACAAGATCTGAGAATACTCTGCAGTTCACATGGGCAGGTGGAAACTTGGCTTGTCTGAATCAGAACTCTCTCTCTCCCGCTCGCTCAAGTTGATTAACCAGAAAGTTGGTCAACAAACAGCAGGGTAGCGCATTTTACATTTTGGTAATTAAAAATTTATAAAACTCAATTATTAATTTACACAAAATGGTAAACAATTGGCCATAATTGTAGCCTGGTCTGATCGTGACTTGTTTAAAGTGAAAGCAGCTAGTTGCAACGCCTTTTAATTAAGTTGGTCGTTTAGTTTAGCTCAAGGTTTGTTGGTTGCATAGATTAGAATGTAGTTCATTTGGCCTAATGCATTGGAACAGTTTCTAAGCTTTAATTTAATCCGCTTAACTGCTATGCAAATGTAAATTTAAATCATGCAAATGACAACAACATGTTTAACAACAACAATAACGTTGCTTTACTTGGGAAAGCTTCGAAAAACAAAAAACAATCCCAAGCAACCCACACAAAATTGAACAAAAACAAGAAAAAGCTCAGACGTTCGATGCACTCTAATAAAAATTTAGCAGCTGTTTATTATATGATATATTTAAAGTAGAGTCTTAAGAATATAAAGCATTAAATTTGCATACAAGTTGGGTTTTAATCTAAAATGGCTGTTTACAAAATAGAAGGGAAAGTTTTCAGTCCAGAATTTTAATAGAGGTTCGCAACAGTGCTGGGATTTAGTCCCCAATGTTTTTAAAGAAAATCAAAGAAGATGAATCTTTGCGCTGGAAACATGTTCAGATACTTTGTTCCGAAGCAAGAACCAGTAGCGCTTTAAAATATTTCAGAAAATAAGTCTATTTTGCTCTTCATCTTCTATGGCGAACGAACCCGATGTGGGTTCAGGCCTGTATCGCTCGCCTCCATATCCGAGGCTTTTTTGATTCTTTAGTAGTCATGGGGTTTGAAAAGGAAATGACGGCTAACTGAGCCTTCGACTCCCTTGCATGGTAGTAGATGTCCACTTACGCTTCCTCAAACGCAGATCACCCTAGGGGCCGCCTTCTCACTTTAGCGCACCACTGGAAAGGGGTATCCAGGGGCTAAACAGAGGATACCTAGCGTAAAGCTGGAGGTTGTGAGCCACTTGGATCGGACAGTTAGGTAATCGTCGCTGGTGACTCCCGTGTGACAATCAGACAATTTTCCGCGCAAGCGCACCCCAAAGACCGACCCCACCGTCTAGATAGAATAATTGTAAAATATTGTACTTTGAAAAATATTTCACAAAATAAGGTTATTCTGTAATATCGATTTTGATGAATAATCTTGTATTTTGGATTTTCTGAATAAATTTTGGGAACTTTTTGATCAAGGTGATAGGAAACCTGAAAAAATTTGCCAGCTTCGGTATGGGCAGATTTGCTAGACTCCATAGATCTTCCTATGGAGTGCAGGGTAGTCTCATAACAAGTTTTGAATACTTTCTAACTCTTCCTCATGTCTGCAGACTGCACGGGGTATATGATAAACGGGTACAATGTTCCATTCCCTTTCTGCTTGAGCTCTGACCCTCTCACTACTCACTACTTTCCAATAACTGGCGTGCTGATCGGTTCCCGGACACACGTTTGTCTCCTTATCAAGTACACCGGACTGCTCTAGTACCAATGGGTAATATGTTACATTCCCGTTATGCTTGAGCTCTGACCCTCTCACTACTTTCCAATACGACGTCTGGAAGGTGTCTTTTAATATCCTTAACCGCAAAGGTAACTAGAGTGCTGATCGGTTCTCAGCGCACAGTTTTGCCTCCTTATCCAGTACACTGGAGTGCTCTAGTACCAATACGCTACACCAGTTGGGAAGACGGAATGAAAACTTATCCTTAACCACTGGAGTAACTAGTAGCTCTGATCAGTTTCCGCTACACACGTATGCCACCTCCTTACCAAGTATACCGGAGTGCCCTAGTACCCCGCTGAGGATAATTTATTGATAGTAGATACGGCTTAAAGCCATCATCGTGTAAGCTATATAGGCTTGATAGCAGCTTGGATGTCGACAAGAAATATTCGTTCCTTGAACGTCCAAAGTGTCTGTTATTCTCGCATTTTGAGCCTATCGTGGCTCTTACGTCTAGTCTGCGGAGTTTTAAAAGTTGCTTGGTTTGATTCAAGCTCCATTGCGGGCAAGTTTTTCTACTAATAAGACAGGTACTAGGTTGCTCCCATCTATAGTTTGCATCATTAATGATATCGTACTTCCATCTATTAACAATTTACACGTTGCTAGTGGTATAGGTACCATCGTCTTATCCGGCGGAGTTGGTACCTTTGTACTCCGTCTAGCTAGTTCATCTGCTTTGCAATTGCCAACGATATCTCGGTTGCCTGGTACCCAAAGCAGATTTATGATGAAGAATTTAGTAGCATCTCGTAAAAGCTCGTAACATTCCATTACTATTTTGGATGTGAGCCTAACTGACTGTAGTGCTTTTAGAGCAGCCTGACTGTCAGAACAGATGTGAAATCACGATTCTTAATTATGAGAATACTTTCCATTATAGCTATGACTTCTGCTTGGAAAACACTACAATGATCTGGTAAGCGGAAGGATTCGTTAATGCCTAACGATTCTGAATAGACACCCCCTCCCACTTAATCATTCAGTTTAGATCCGTCCGTAAAAATGGTAATCTTGCTATTGCAGTCTGGTATACCATTGTCCCAATCTTCACGAGATGGGAAACTTAGATTGAACGATTTGTCTAAGAATACCCTCATATAGTTAGAAAAGTCAATTACTCTAAGAATTTGCGAAAATTGGCGCAGAATAGTAAAGTGTCCTCTAGAACTTATGGCTAGATCCGAAGATTCTTTTAGCCCTAAGACCGATTTTACTGGTATTTGCTTACTATCTGGTATAGATCTATATAGATGCTGCATGGTGTTTAATTCTGTTGTGGGGGTCGTTCTAAGTGCGACGCTGATACTCAAGCTGGCCGTTTTTTGAATGGAATCCAGGCATTTCAATGCACTATTTTTGTTAAGCGCCGACCAACATACCTGAACTCTGTAGATTAGGATAAGCGTTGCTATCGCTTTGTAAATCCAGTGAATAACATGGGATTTTAGACCCCATCTTGCTCCTTCTGTTCCTTTTCATGAGTATTGAGCTATTGTCACTTTTCTTACGCGATCTTTAACATTTAGGTTACAAAGCAGTTTCCTGTCTAAAATCAGTCCTAGGTAACGCACTTTTCTGCCGAATGTTAATGTGACACATTTGTGTTAAGCTTCATCAAAATTGGTCCACTATTTAATATAGCTACCATACAAAATTGATCCTGTTTTTTTTTCAATATTGGACCTATTTTCATCAAACTTTGCACAAAAGCTTAGAAAAACCTGAAACACATTTGTGTAATGTTGCATCAAAATTGATCCACTATTTCATATAGCTACCATACAAAAAGTGAACCATTTAACTTTTAAAATTTACATCGTGATTACAAATAATATATCACTCAAAGCAAACCCTCCAAAAGCTCAAAACCCACCCGCACAACAACAAAAGCAAAGAAAACACAAACAACAACCACAACAATGTAACTTTTGTGTCAAAGTTTTAAACATGCTCATGGCGAATTACTGAAACGTGATAAAACTAATAAATTACATCTAGAATAAACACAAACCGACAAATGGCAAAAGATACATAAAAAAACAATCATAAATGTAAATAAATAAAATACATGAAAAAAGATACACACAAACACAGATACA
This sequence comes from Chymomyza amoena, assembly GCA_037043745.1. NCBI lineage: Eukaryota > Metazoa > Arthropoda > Insecta > Diptera > Drosophilidae > Chymomyza > Chymomyza amoena. Next base: position 79,450 of record JBAMAX010002239.1, on the reverse strand, counting down.
AATGCAGTCCGCTGACACGTGTGTGCAATGTAGTACGCCTGCGCAACGCAACGCGCAAAAGATACACATAAGCGTATCCATGAGATACATTACAAAAGCCAAGTGTAGGCTTGTTTAATTTTACACGCTACTCACTGCCATTTGTAGCTATGCTTGTCTGCGTGTGTATCTGTGTGAGTGCTATGCTTCATTAAGCGCATGATTAATATGTTTATAAACATTTTCATGTCAATTAATAAACTTAAAAAAAAAATTGAAATTGAAAAGGCGGCGTGAACGAAGGCGGCAACTGACGCATAGTTTTGTCTGTAAGCGCTAATTTTGTTGGCCCTTAAGCAAAAGATTAATGATGAAACGCTTAGATTTATAAGCATTTTTTTTTTTTTGAGCTGATCCGCTCTAACGGAAAGCATAAATCAGTTGCACAGTTGTTCAATCAATTGAACAATATTTTATGCAGGCAGTTCTTCAAATTCTCAAAAGGAAAAACTGAATGAGCCAGCGCCGCATCATGCGGAAAAATCTTCATTAAAATGTTGTTTAACAATTTTATCCGTAAGATACAAATCTTCGATAAGATAGCATACACATATGGTGGTGGCTTGACTGGTATGCCAGTTCGTTGCTCAATTAAGTTAAACTCTGGTGGTCGCTACTGCTACCAAAGACCGGCAGCTGACGCATATAACCCTTTCAAAAACTACAAAAGATACATGGATACAATCCTCTTAGATACTGCGGCGACTGGTGACTGCTCTTTATCAGCGCAACAAGCGCTTGGCACAGCTTAATGTCGTCAACTTTGGGCAGCTTTTCGCGAGTATCTTTTGTTGCATTGGTGTTGTTGTCGTCGTTGTTGTTGTTGTATCTGTTCTGCTTTGGCTGATTATATGAGCTCGTGCACTTGGCATGGGAAATGCAACAGCAACAGCAGCAGCAACAGCGGCAACATAGTCTACACCTGCCTGGCCAGAAACAGGAATAACATCATCAAAAGTCCGCTGTATAAAAGGCAAACTCCGTCTTCTTGGCGTCGCGTCGGTGTTGCAGGCAACTTCAGTCTCTTATTTTTTTGTTGCTGTTGTTGTTGGTCGCTTGTCAAGCAACCTTCAATCAAAGGTCTGGCTGCTCATCTGAATGGCTGATTTGCATGCAATGCACAGTGGTTCGGATTGGAAAGATAGCGCGCATAAATTTTGAGGCTATTTTTGGGATAGAGTTTGAGTTGAGTGGAATTTATAGAAACAGTAGGGGATCTCAATGGATTAGTCACTTTATAAATTTAATAAAACTTATATATCCTGCTTATGCTATATCTTATTAACTGAAGAGTTTTGAAAAACCATCAAGATTTTTTGCGAAATATTTTAAACAAGAGAAAAATGAAGCAGCTTAAAATTGACCAGTTATAAGAGATCTTCTAATACCAGAAGAGTATTATAGATAATCATTGAAATATATATCGCTTATAATATTTGGAATAAAACTTAAAGAAAGCTAAAAACTGCATAATAAATATCTTTTGAGTTTTGATGAATTAGATCATTTTGCAAAGATCGTAACATTCAAGAATTAAGTAAGACCCCACATATTTTACACACAAATGGTTCTGCTCAAAGGAATCGACTTAGATATATTCAATTGTCTGTCGGACTGTGTTTCCAGAAACTAAAAGAACTGGAAACATGAATTTTTTTCCCACCAATTTTTATCCCAAGCCTAAACGTCCCTTGAAGGTTGGCGTGCGAACGTAGCCAGCTAGTTTTAGTATAAGCTTTGAGTGGTCTTTGCCGGCTTCCTATCGCGCCCTGAGTTAGGTAGGTAGAAGTAATTGTCTTCCGACACACCTAGGCCAGTTGTGATGCCACTTGAGTTAGTCCTTACCCTCCTGTATCCTTTTTGAACCAACCTGTCGATTTAATGAACGAATTTATCTTATTTATTCTGCGAATTCAATAATATTCCTAAAATTTTCTGAACCCAGTGTATTCAGTCTCCTCCTGCATAGTGCCATGCATCCACACATGAGGTGTTCCACTGTTTCCTTCTCATCTACCTCCTGACGGCTTCTACAGTAGTCAAAATGCGGCACGCCCAAGCTATGACTTCTGTTTGGAAAACACTACAATGTCTGGCAAGCGGAAGGATTCTTTAATGTCCAACGATTCCGAAAAGATTATTGAGTTTATGTCCGTCCGTAAAAATGGTAATCTTGCTATTGCAGTCTGGTATACCATTGTCCCAGTCTTCACGAGATGGGAAAGTTACACTGAACGGTTTGTCTAAGAATAATTCCATTGCGTTAGAAATGCCAGTGGTTCTAGAAATATGCTAGACCCGAAGATTCTCTTAGCCTTAAGGCCGATTTCACTGCTATTTGTTTACTATATATTGTAGATCTATGGGCAGTAGATGCAGCATGGCGTTTAATGCTGCTGTGGGGGTCGTTCTAAGGGCGCCGCTAATACTCAAGCTAGCCGCTCTTTGAATGGAATTCATGCATTTCAATGCATCATACCAGAACTCCGTAGGTTAGGATTTTCCTTGCTATCACTGTGTAAATCCAGTGAACAACATGGGGTTTTAGACCCCATCTTGCTCCTACTGCTCTTTTGCATAAGTAGAGGGCTATCGCCGCCTTTCTCACTCTATTTTCATCATTTCAGTTTCCTGTCTAAAATCAGTCCTAGGTAACGTGCTTTTTCGCCCTGTCTTACAGGCCTTACTTTTTGGATAAAGAATATGAATTTGTTGTTATCCCTTAAAAAATATATTTTAGTTCTTATCCGTGACTTTGTAACTGCCAGATGGCAATATTAAACCAATTCTAAAGACAGATTGCTAGTTCATTTGTTAATGAAATTTATTATATTTAACAGAATACAGGATTTTTAATTTTATTTTGATTAGGATTGCTTAAGATGCATTCATATATTGATTCTGAGTCCCAAATCGATTTTAGATGAACTTTGAAGCATGATCTTTAAGTAGAATCAGTTTTGAACTTTCTCGATGATGGCCAAAGTTTATTTTTTAAGAATAAGCATTATCAAAACTAAAACTTTTTTTTTGTCAAATTTTGATATTTTTTTTTAATATTTTGCTTTTTATGTTCCCTTTCCAAATTTTAGTAAGTTAATATGCTTCCTGTGCTTAAAAGCAGTAATTAAACATGCCAACTTTTTTCAAACTAACTTTCACATCTCGACCACTGTGCCCTGTTTCTGAGCTCAAGCTTTGCCAGCCAGAAAGCCTTCAATATTGTATCCAGATACAGTCTACAGTCTTTAACATGCTTGTTGCTGTCGTTGTTATTTATTTACCATGCCTAACGAACTACTCAAATCAATCAAAACATTGCCATTCTGTGCGCCACTTTAAACAATTTCAAATAATAATCTTTATTTTTTCGCTTTTGAAATTTATGATTTATGCGTCAGAGGCATGCTTTTGAATTTAAAATGCGTTCAATTGCAAAATATTTAAGACCCCACCCAAACCCAACAAGCCCCACCAAAGTAGATACAAGTACTATCTATATCTATATCTATATGTATTCAAATATTGCACAAATTTTTCGTGCTACGGGGAGTCAAAAACTGAAAGCTAAAGTCGTTGGCCAGTCGTTAGCTTTATAATTCTGCGAATTAGTTGTCAGCGAAAAATATATGTAAATAAAAAATTTAATTTTTCGTAAAGTCAACAAAAAGCATTTGCGCAAGCAACAACAACATATGAAAATAAACAGTCAGGCGATTCATTAAAAACATAACAAAACAAAAACAACAAAAGCAAAAAAAAACTACATTATATGCAGTTTCATTTGTACTACAACAACAACAATGGAAATAGCTACAAATTAACTGGCACAACTCACAGACCCCGTCGAAATGAAGGAACAGCAATTGAAACAGACAGAACTTTATGTGCAGACTAAAGTCGGACATATAATAATTATACTCTAAAGTTTCCGGTTCTTAAATGGTCTAGAGTTTTCTACTAAACGAAAACACTACAGATACAGTTTTAATTACTTGCTCAAGTTGTATCTACTTAAAACTGGACAAATTTTGTTTCTAAGCTTTTCATCAAATTTGTTTAGAGTGCTGACTCATTGAGATACTTTTTCTTTATTTGCTTTTGACAATCTACAACGTACTTATTGCCTGGCTGAACATGATAAATTGCATATTATATGGTATATGTAGTATATGCAACTTTTTCTAATGAAGTTGCGGCATGTTTTTGATATTCCGTCAGCTTCCGGTGCGCAAATTTAACAAACACATGACATGAAGCTCAAGACTTCAAAACTACACTAAAAGAGAACTGATATACATAAAAAATAAAATATTTAAGCTAATTTTATGCAAATGAATTTAAGAAACATACATCAAAACGATTAATATATCCCAACAATAGAGCTGCTCAATCCCAGGCACCAGAAATGATTGAAACTCCAAACTTTTCTATACCTTTTGAAAGTCAAATTCAAATCTAAAAATTACCATATAAGTTTTAATAATCTTATCTCTGGGAAGAAGCGACATCTTATTAGGAAAATCCGATTTCTCGAAAAAACACACACACATTGATTTTGTAAGATGATTGAAGATTGCTGTTAATTGTGCGATATCCTAGCAAGCTTTCTTAAAATCCAAAGAATTATTTTTTTTTTAATCTTCCCCCCGTTTGGTTATGGGACTAGTTTATCGATATTTTATCCAATCTGCATGTCTCTGTTACATAAAAATATGATGAAGATTACTGTCAACTGTATGTTATCATATCGAGCTTTCAAAAAGTTCGACGAATTCCTTTATTTTTAAATTCTTGCCTTCATTTCATTATTTATGGGGAACTAAACTCTACATCTTGTTAAGACGATAAGTCGAAAGATGATGAAGATTCCTGATATAATATATCCTTGAAAGCTTTCTTAAAATCCAAAGAATTTTTTTTTCTTCCCGTTTGGTTTTGTCAGAGAAATCAAGCTCGAGATCTTCTTAGGAAACTTTTCTTTATAAAAACAACGTAGTGTATCGATATTTTACCCAAATTGCATATCTTTTGTAAGTTGAGAGATGATGAAGATTGCTGTCAATTGTATAATATTCTTGCAACCTTTCTAAAGGCCAAAACATTTCATTTTTCTTTCCGTTTGGTTTTGTCAGAGAAATCAAGCTCGAGAACTTCTTAGGAATAAGCTCTATAAAAACAACGTAGTGTATCGATATTTTACCCAAATGGCATATCTCTTGTGAGTCAAGAGATGAAGAATATTCCTATCAATTGAACGATTTCGTTGCGAGCTTTCAGAAAGTCCAAAGAATTTTTTTTAATCTTCTTCCTGTTTATATCAGAGAAATCAAGCTACAAAGTATGATATCCTTGATTAAATTCTTATGTGAGTTCCATTATTTCTGGAGAACTAAGCTCTACATCTTATTAAGACGATGTACTTCCATCGAAACAGCTTAGTACATCGATTTTCTACCCAAGTAAAAAAATTCAGCATATCCCATATCTTTGGGCTGTGAAGATTGCTGTCAACAGTGTGAAATCCCTGCAAGCTTTTTCAATTCCACAGTTCTCCTTTTTAATTGAAAGAAGGAATCAGCCAAAAGGTTCACGGATATTACTGAGTCCATATCGGTTCAGAGAAGGTAAACTTATCCATTTTTTCACCAGAAAATTTATTTATTCCAGTGAAAGACAAGTAAGATAAGTCCAACGAGCTTTTAAAGCTTTTAGTTTAATGGAGTTTCAAGCTGAATGCACATTATAGATTATCAGACAACTTCTCCAAAATCTTGCAAATGTTACTAAAATTTAAAAATATTGTTATATTGTCGCTCTTTCATCACGACGTTTTCAAGTTTTCGCATTATGCTACCCATTTGTAGCAGCGATTAAAAAACTTAAAAATTTCAGATGATCTTAAAAATAATTTAGACCTGATCATGTGATTTTATAAGATTTGGATATTGTCATGATGATCATTAGCTTATTCCTTACAATTACCAGCGAATTGAAGAACATCTTGGTTTACGTTCGAAAATAGAGTTTACTCTATCATAAATTCAATCAGACTTGATCATCTGAAATTCAAATCTTTGCAAGTCGGAAATCCCAAAAGAAGATAGTTTTAAATCCCTTTTAATCCACTAAGGACTGTGCAGTCTATGTGTGACTCCCCCAGGAGTCAACCGGTGTAATCTAAATCCCTTGTAATTATTTAAAAACATCTTTTGTGAAGAAATCTTCTTTCTAGAAAATTCAATCCAGATCACCTTATACGACATATTTAGTATTCTAGTCTACATATATAAGATAAGATCATCATCACAAGCTTTAAAGTCTTGGGCAGGCCTTAGCTTAGGAAAGATAAAATATATGTGATTTGAATTTCATTAAGATTTCTTTTTAATATATATCATTTCATTTATCTTCTATTAGAGGATAGGGCGTCATTTCTTTTTAAGTGCCTGCCTATTTGTTTAATATTGTCATCCATATTTTCATTAATTCCAAAATTTTAAGTTAAACACATAATCAAATTTAAAATTTGTTTTTTTGGAGATAAAAAAAATGTTAAGCAAATTCCAGTTCATTTCCAAACTCAGATTTTGCGCTTCAAGAGTTTTGAATGTTGGGTTTACCTAATACAGTTGGTCTACCTCATTCATAAGCTTTTTATCAATCGGTAGATTTTCTGAAAAATACGAAACACAGGAAAATTTTAAACAAAAAAAAAATATTTAAAATTGTACACAAAAACGACTCTCTGAGTTTTTAAAATATCTTCTTTTTTACTTTTTTTATATGTATGTTATTTATTTTATTGGAAATCAACCTTTACGGAAAGCTTATCATCCAATAATTTTTTAATTTATCTCTATCTTATTTTTTATATTTTAAATCCATAACGATATCTGCAAAGAATGAAGTTGACAAGCCACTGAATACAATCAGCTTATCAAATTAAAATAGTCTCATTTCCTATAATAAGCTTGCCTATATATCTTAAATATTCGATTAAGACTTCCGTACTATATAGAATCCGCAAAATACAATCAAAATGCGAAAACAAACATAAATTTACACTCCTGATCAAAATTCTTGTATCCAAAACAATACATATATCATTCAATTTGATCTGTATCTTGAAGATAAACGCACTTTAAGTCAATAAAATTTACAGCTGTACTCACTCCCTCCTAGTAATAATAGCCGAGAATATTTTATTACACAAAAATTTATGCAAAACAGTAGAACGTGCATGACAAAGAGCAAAAACAATAAATGCATTTGGGGATTGACGGGGGCGAAAAGGACAAGAGCTGTGCGCAGAACTGCTGCAAAAGTCAGCCGGAGTTCTCTGAAAGCTTTGGCGACGCTTTGCCGACGGCAATGAAGAGCAAGGAAGCAAAAAAGTGTTTTATATGCACGAAAGCAAGGGCGTAAAAAGGTTTAAGTGCCCGGGAACGCATGCGCAGCTGCAAAAGCTGACAGAGATGGCGATGGCGACGGTGATGGTGACGGTGACGGCGACTGCGTTGATTTATGAAAGTGCACGAAAGGCACACACACAGATACACCGCACATAGATACAAACATGGAAATTGGCAAATGTATGAAAATTAAGGTGTATGACAATTTATGCTCAACTGCGCGGCTCGCTGCGTATGTGTGTGTGTATTTGTATCTGTGTCCAAGTGGAGCAGGCATAAATTTGCATATGGGCGGCCGCCCACGCCAGCAGAACAAGAAAAAACAGGCTATGGCTATGGCCTGGCGTCCATGGGTTCAAACTTACTTGCATGCCCGGATATCCGTAGGTGCTCTGATAGAGCACCAGCGTCATATAGACCACGGCGATGGCTAGAGTCATTGCTTGCAGTAGGCGTTTGAAACGTTGCGGCAGTGACAGCACAGTAAGGCTCATCATATGTTGGGCGGCGGAGCTGAAATTGGGCTCTCGTCTTGCTCACACTAAACACAGCTGGCGGCGGGCTACATTGAGCACAGGGCCAGCCGGTGTGTTGCACTTGGTACTGGGACACACACTACACTTGATCCTTGAATTGAACTTGAGCTCTGTACTGAGACGAGACTTGGCTTTGACACTTGTTTAAACATTTATGCACAACGTTTATGTTTTATTAATATATTTTGGATTTGCAACTAAACGGATTGATTGTATCTGTTGGATAAGAACGCGAGTTGGATTAAAAAAACGCGCGCGTACACGTCTTGCTTGCGGCGAGTTTGCTTTGCAACTGAAACTTAACTGAACTGAAAACTGCTCGCATACATCACGAGAGACACGAGCGGCTGACTGCTCCTCGTCGACGTCGTCGTTGTCGTATATCGTTCCAACGAAAATCGTAAACAAAACAAAAACCAGAAAGACATGTTTAAGCGCGCTCTCTGAGTGTATGCATGTGTGTGTGTGCTCCAATTGGAAGCAAAGCAATGCAGCCGGCTGTGTGTATGAGAGATCGTGCGCGTGAGCTGCTCACGCTTAAAAGAGAGCGCGCATTGCATATTGCAGTTGTTGTTTCCAATAAGAGCGCAAGCTGAGAGCGCTCTCTCGTGACTTAAGCTGGCTTTTGTGGCAGCTTAGGCTGGGATTATTTGGGATATGATCGTTGATTTGTTAGTTCCGCCTCGGCATGTGCCACAGTAGCGCTGCCGGCTATCAATTGTTGTGGGGGCGTTCTTTTCCCGTGTTGCTGTGTGTACAATATCCTGGAACGTGGTTCACTGAGGGACTTCGTTAGTTAACCAAGTCAACCTCAAGGTCCTTGACATATCCTTATAAGTAGCTACATAATTGCATTCAAAAACCCCAAACAAAGGCTGTCGAGCTGCACTGCTGTTGCTCCCAGCGTATTTTATGCAAAGTGCCCTGCAGCTCAGGGCCAGGCAGGCCACTTGCAGTGGGAAGGAAGCTCCCAATGCGGTTTCTATGGCCCTGTCGACAGCGTCAGCGACGACAATTCCATTAAATGTTGTACACTGTCACTTTGCGTTAACTTATCTTTGGGGCATGTTGTGCGATCGCATTTTTATTGTCGCCATTGTTTTTGCAATACCCACACACACACACACTCAGATATACAACCTACACACACACATATACACACACACACTTGAACTCGTTCATTTCCAGCATATTCTGTTTTTGTCGCATGCATTTTCTGTAGCACTTCGTTTTTCACAATACTCTGCATGCAAAACCTTTTCATTATATGTTAGTGTGACCGTGTGCTTCTTGGAGCGTGTGTGTATGTGTGTGTGCTTGAGTGTGCCCAGCCTGTCATATTCCATGTTTGTAGCGGCGACAAAAGCTTTTGCGTCTGCGTCGTCAGACAATCAGCAACTCGGCATCTTGTTCGCTGTCCCTTTGTGCGCCTTTCGCCTGAATTGCATTAAGAGGCAGCAACAGCAGCAGCAGCGGCAGCAGCTCCAAACTGAGGCACAGCCACAGCCTGGAGAGCAACGAGGCAACCTGGCAGCCAACCTTGTTGTGCCACAGCAAAAAAGACATCGATGTCGTCGTCGTCCTCTTTGTTGTTGTTGTGGTTGCAGTTGCTATCCATGCCTCATTTTTAATGTGCAATTTTGTATATGGGTACACTGAAAGAAATTAGTTTTATTATACCTAAATCGGTATTTATAGAAAAATTTATAATGGTAATGATTATAGATTTTAGTCATTGCGAAGATAGTTAGAGAGACATTCTTATCATAAAAACTTAATTACGATTAACCTACCAGATAATAATATGGGCGTTAGACGTCTTGAAAGATTTCACACTTTGACCTTCTAGATCGTTTTATTTAGCACTTAGTATCACTGGATCAATCCTGCAATTTTTGTCTTACTTGTAAAATTTCCTAATTGTCATCATGCAAATAAAAATATCTTTAAAAAAAGTATATACATAAATTTTCTTAACAAATTTTTAACTTTCTGAGAAGCTTTAAAGAAAAGATTATAAATTTAATCAAATAGAAATGGCTGTTAGGTTTTGCAATTTTCTCGAACTATTGGAAAAATATGTATTTTTTGACTAAAAAACATGTCAAAATATATAAATTTCGAACTCTTGAGTCATCGGTTTTCAAACTTACTTTGGTTTTCTTCTTACTTCAAGAGTGTATTTTTTATCTATCGCTAAAAACGCTCATTTTTAGAGAATGCTTGGAAATTATTAAAATGAAAGATTTACACCAAATATTTTTCAAGTTTTTTATTTTTTTTTGCGCACTAAGTTAACAAATTAAAAATAAGTTTCGGATTAGAGTACTTAATTTCGAAACTATCTGAAAATCTTGTTTTGGAAATGGCCATAAATTGGCAACCAGCCTTAAATTTTTCAAATAAAGTTTTGTATTGTATGCAAGATCCGATAATCCGTCAAAAACGGAGTAACTTCGGAAGTCAAAATCTTCTTTCAAAAATCCATATGATTTTTTACAATTTTTTATTAGAATGGAAAAAATATTTAAATAAATATCATATATATTATTTAAATAATATTTTAATAAAAATAGTCCTTATTTATGCTCGCGTTAATTATACCATCTATAACTCAGGAACGGCTAGATTGATTTTTATGATCTTTGAATATTTGGATTACGCTCTGTCTCTGATCATTAGAATAATTATAAAAAAAATGGGAATAATTGTCGATATAAAAATTTTAAAGAAAATTTATTTTCTTCTTTACTTTGGAAGGGCATGTCTCGAGAATGGATTGAACAGATTATTATTTTTTTTTTAAATAATATTGTAATAATAATAGTCCTGATTTATGTTCCTGTTAATTATACCATCTATTAACTCAGGAACGGCTAGATTGATTTTTATGATCTTTGAATATTTGGCTCTAATATCTGTCTCTGATAGGAGAATAATTATTAAAATACGGGAAAAATTGTCGATACAAAAAGTTTGGAGAAAATTTGTTTCCTTCTTTACTTTAGAAGATCTGTCTTGAGAACGGATGAACAGATTTTTAATTTTTGTTTTAACCTACCTAAGGTATCCACATAACTATTAAATTTAATTTATGAAATTTCAATAATATCCTTGATTTAGATTTTACGATTTTTATTTGACTTATAATATTTAGTTTTTATACCCTGTATCAAGAATTGTACAAAGGGTATACTAGATTTGTGTAAGCTGTAATGTAACGGACAGCAGCGAGGCGCAGAAGACCTACAAGTCTATTTATACCAATACATGTTTATCATACACCATCGGGTAGCGAATTGACCCATGGTCCGCTCCACTTCCGTCGCGAATGCTAATCTGTACTAGATCTTGGAGACTAGAAGAGCTAGAAACACCAAACTTTACTAGCTGGTGCGCATATTTCCTCAAAAGATTAAGTTTAATTTGAAATCATGTCAATATCTTCACCTGTTCCCTGACACAGTAGATTTTCGAGCTTTGTTGGGCACACCGTTAGTTTTTGTTTTAATCTATCTGCACGAAACATAATTTGTTTGATAAATAAAAGTTCAGGGTATCTCTCACTATAAGGTACCGATCTCTGACTGATTACATTACATTTTATTATTAAATACTTTTTTGGCCTAATCGGCCAATTCTTTGGGTGGGCCCGTTTCCTTAACTTATTGAGGAGTCCTCCGAAATCTTTATTTCCATAGTATTTGGATTCTTCATGAGCCCCTCCTCGTTCTTATTGCTATGTTAATTTCACTAGTCTCAGAGTGATAATCAGAACGCTCATAAGAATCTTAAGTTGATCAATTGGAACCACCTAGGCTTGAGGTGTACCATCATACAGGGAAGATAGATATTTTTTGAAAACTGATGTGAGAAATTTTGTAACATCATATATTTAAGCTCTCAACTATGGGCCACAGACAGACACATTTTACGATACTTTTTTTTTCGAGTGTAGAATATGTGTTCCAGAGCTCTGTGTGTTTGCATAGCTTTGCTAGTATGGGTAAGGCATGTGCCATTGCCGCCAACGCTGCTGCTGCTGCCGCTGCCACCGCTGCTGCTGCTGCGACTGCGGCTGCTGGCCAACTTCAACTAACTTCTCTGAACTAGTATTTGCAAGCAAACGAGGCAAACTTCGTTTATCGCTAACCTTGTTAGGATTGTAAAATTTTTAAACGAAGGCGTTGGTTGGTTTGGCCACATAGCCTTTGGACTAGTCAAACAAGCTACACTCAGCAAAAACTTGAGTCTAGTTATAATTCTGAATTGCTCACGAATTGCTGTGAATTGTCTAGTTGAGTTAAGTGCATTTGGTTACTGCCACGCTTTTGCCTGCCATGGCACACGCTGGCCCATTGGAGAAGCTTAATCGATATCGGGGCAACATTCGTTGTTGTTGTTGTTGCAACTTACTACTGCCGCCCTGTGGTTAGCAGTGTCGCCAGGCTGGGGCCAGACCCAAGACCAAGCGTGGCCAGGCCAAAGCCGTTGCGCGTGCGCGCTGTGCGGCAACTGCAACGTGTTCATTTTTCATGACTTCACATTTTGGCCATATTTCGTATAGCCAAACCACAGATAAAACCAAAAAAAAAACTTATGCCCAGTAGTCATGCTAAGGGTGGGGTAAGCTTGCAACAATACACTGGCGTGGAATGTGTAGCAGAAACTGGCCAAAGAGTGCGGTCAAACATTTGACTGACAGCGCTGCCATAGCCCGCAACGGGCCTTGAGTGACGCAGTGACTCCAGTCAGAGTGGGCCTGACAGAGTGAGTGACTAGCTGACTGACTGCTTGACTGGGCTGACTAAGCAGCTTGATTGCTGGCCTGCTGGGTTGTCTATGGAAGCGACAAATCTAGACTCAAATCCTGAGCTATGAGTAAGGAGTAAATGTATCTGCATCTACAATTCGCATATGCCATTCGATTTTGATGCGTATTGATGTGCGCCTACTGCCATGGACTTGACATTAAGCAGCTTTAGATTAATGATGCCGAATTAGTCAGTGTCTCTCACATTGGACGCTGCGCCTGTTCCAGAAGCTCGACAGTATGCTACATAGTGAAGTTCCTACGACAGTCCATGTGAGAGCACAGCTGCAGATACATTTGTAGCTATGGCAAACCATTTATAACGCTGCCTAAATCGATACCATTTCATTTAAATTTAACTCATTAACAAATCTGTTCAAGTCAAAATAAAAGTAAATTACAAATCAAAGCCAATGGAGCTCAATTGGTGGTACATGGAGTACTAGTTGGTTTGCTCTCGAGCACAAGACCGAAATAAAAATTAATTTCAACATTGTGTTTACAATATCATCGATCAATAACTGTCAACACAGCGGTAGTATTGGGGGCTTACTCTTTTTATCGAATATAAAGGTGTGCGCTACCCAAAAGTTGGGCTATATAGAAATGGAGAGGTGTTTTGTGCCTGAAGCTGGCAAAGTTTTTGGGCTGCAATTGGATAAGAGTGAGAAATCTTTGTCAAGAAGAGCAAAGATTGGTAACAAGCTCAGATATAGATTATATCTATCGGACAATTTTTTGGATCTATATCTTCAATTTTGATTATTTTACATATGTAATAGAGATATTAGCCAATATTGACTAGGGGAAGTTTTTTTTTTACTAAAACACCGATTATTATAGAGTTATCGATAACCAAATTTTGATCATGTTAATTTTTCCCAAACTTCGATTATTATTTACTTATCGATAACCGAAAATTTTCGTATTTTTGTTGCGGTAACTTTTTTTTATTTATCTTAGAACTTAAACAAATTTATAAAACAAACACTTTTTTGAAATGTATAATTATAACTTTCATAAAAAAAATTTTTCATATTATCATTCACTTGCAAAAATAAGATAGAGATATAAGACAATTTTGACCACGTTCATTTTTTTGACAAACTCCAATTTATTATCGAGTTAACAATACCCGATTATTTGGATTTTATTTTGTTACAATACATTTAATTTTACTTCGAATTTTAGACTTAAAAAAATGGGTAAAAATCCCTTTTTTCGGAAATTCCACATTGTATGTTTTATATAAGGAAATAAGTTCAAATTAGCATTCGGTACGGAAATTGAGCTTAAAAAAAAATCTTTACAAAAATGTAAATAAATATGTTTTACTTTAATTGTTTTTGTAGGCATCCATTAGCAACTTGTTAATTGCAGCTTATAAACTCTGTTTTAACAATTTCTCATATTTCTGAACAAATTTTTTGAAGCACATGCACCGAAATTCCTTTTCTTGGATTACTCTTTTCACAAATTAACAATAACAATTACACAAATAACTTAATAGATTTGAGTAACTCTCAGAAAAATCATCACTTAATGAAATTTTGTATCAAGTGGATCACAAATGATTTGTGAAATTTTTTGAAAACATAGAAAAGGAAGGTTAAATCTGTTGTGTGTTGGACTCGATTCCAAGATTTCATAAATCTCAGTCAAGATACTTTTTTTTTAATGTTTGGTATAAGATTTGTCAAATTATTTCGTTTATAATAAGAACGAAATTATTTCAAGTAACTTAGACAGTAATGATAAGTAAGAACGTCACGTAATAGTGTAGGGTGTTCTATGTATGTGAGGTGCGTGAGAATATCACGAAGTCTACGCCTTGTGCTCAAATTTATTACAATACAAGGGTTAGTGAGTTCGTGGAGCTCTGGACTCAAAACCTTAAAAATCGGTTTGAGACCCATATTCCTTTCCCAGTAGAGTGAAGTTTTATTTTTAATATCTGTTAAAAAAATGTATTATTTCCATTTTAATAATAATTTTTTAGTATATCGGCAAAAATAAGTGCAGCGGGCCACTTTTTTTTTAAAGGGAGAGATTATTTTTGAATTTTAAAATTAAAAACTAAACTTTTGTTTGTCATGGTAAATTCGAGTCAATATCTTTATTCGTTTAGAAGATATGGCTTATCAAAAAATAGTCTATAAATGAAAAACGCCATATTCAGTTTTCGATAACTCGATAAATAATCGAAATTTTGCAATAATATTGAACGTGATTACTATTGTCTAGCATCTCTACCAAATATGTAAAAATCATCAAAATCGGAAAAGGTCGGGAAAAAGTAGCCCGCTTCAATTATTTTCACAAATATATTTTTTTTCATAATGTATAATTTTCTATTTTGTATAGCTTTTTTTAAATTTTTGTTATTTTTAAATAAAATATTTTAATTGTTTACCAAAATTTCTGTTATTTCCAAACTATTTCTCAGATTTTGATAAACTTGTATGAAACAAATTTTTTTAAACTTACGTTTGAATTTAATTTTTTTCAAAGCACTGCTAAATATGGAATAGGATATATCTCTAGTTGTACCAAACTGACTTTGATTATTTTTTTCAAACCTCCCGAGCTACGAAAACAACTGTATTACATATTTATTTTTAATTTTCGTTCGAAATAAACATTTTTTTTAAAAGCCGTAAAAATTTGAGAAGAATATATTTCAAGTATAATCGATGGGTAATTCAATTATCTATAGCTTAAGATTTTTAAAATTCAGGTTATCTTAACCAGAGATATTTGACTTTAAGTAAAGACACTTGTTTTTAGTTTGAAAAAATGTTTTTTTGTTCGAAATACCTCGAAATTCTGTCCAGGAAATAAATTTTAGCACTGCAATTTTCGATATTAAGCATGCCATTTTACTACGGATTTGACCTAAACATGTTCAGGAATGCCAACGATTTTTATAAATTTGTAAACTAGTGTAATTAACATTTTCAAGAAACATTTATGAAATTTACATAAATTTTTTTTAGATTATGTGACGCTAAAAAAAATTTGAAATATTTAGGAAGCACTACTGACATATTGGATAAAAACTGGTTTAATAAGCGCTAGCTTATAAAAAGGGTTTTCGAGTAGGTCATTGTATAAAAGTGATTTTTATGCGTAATTTTGAGTCAAGCAACAACGAAAATGCCGATATTTTTGCAGGAACAGTTTTTGAGATATTTTCGAAAAAACATGTTTTTAGGCACGTTTTTTCATCTATTCGTTAATATCTCGTGAACAAAAAAACACTTCATTTTAAAAAGGTTAATTTTTCATGTAACCGAATCTAAGTTTAAAATATTTTCACCAAAATCGTATTTTTTACCGCCTGAAAAATTTGTGCATCATCACATTTTTAAAAATCATCCACTAATAAAAAATACCGTCTGATTTCAAATATGGAAATTTGAAATTCAAAAATTTTAATCTTGTTTTTTTGGTCCTATTTGAAGATTTTTTGGTCTCATTTTAAGAATTCAAGATCAAGAACTGTGAATATCTTGCTCCAAAATAAGATTTATTTTTACAGTGTTGAGGGCAGTTATTCGAGTGCTTATCCGGCTAGACAGACCCCTTTACCGAGACTCGTAGTAATTTTTAAGCACAAAAATTAATTGTAAGTTAAATCAATATATAGAAGGGCCCAACTTTCTATGGTTTGAGGCAGATAAAATTGATTAACCATTACGTGCTTCAAATTCTGTCTCGGCAGATTCCGATTACCTACTAACTATGTATTGCTTAAAAAACCAAATAAAAATTGGTTACTTACCTAACTAATTTCTCGCCGTCTTATAGAACTATAGAACTATTACTCTATACTCATGCAGGACATTTCAAAGCCAATACAGGCCTATCAAAACTTCACTTTACATTGCCTTCCATTGCTGCGCCCTACCAAAATGTAATACAATTTTTGTTTCTTTTGTTGAAGATTTCTGATTTTGAGATTTTTGATTTCAGATTTGTTAGCTGCATTGTGTAGCTGGAGAGACCACCTGGCGTCTGCAGACAAGCTAATTGCAGAGAGGGCATCAAAACACAGCAACTACAACAACGAGAAACCCGCTAAAATAAAGAAAAGTCGCCGAGGTGATGATATCAGCATGATCAAGCACTTTGGGTAAGTACAAATTTAAACCTACCTCCCTACCCGGCCAGCCCCCCTGCTCTAGCTAGTTTAAAAAGTTTACATTTCGTTGATTTAACGCGGCATGAAATCGGTTTGAAACTTTGTTGAACTTTAATTAACCGATTTTTTCCTTAACTAAGCTGACGAAGAGAAATCATAGCATACTGCCAAATAAGTTAAATTACATTTAAGCCGATTATACATAGTAAAATTTGCTAGCGATTCGTTTTGTCTAGTTTTTATTTTCAGTTTTTCGATAAAATGGTTTTTTTCATTTTATTTTCTACTTTGTTTTTGAGTTTAGTTTGGTCAACACGGAAAGTTCATAAAAGTAAATCAAGCTAATTTGTTGCATAAACAAATCAAAGACTCCGAGTTTAGTACGACATATTTTTCTGCTGATGATTTGGTTTCTTTTTTTTTCCCAAAACCTAATTTTCAATTTACCAAAGTAATTAACAACAAATTTTATTGGCTTTTAAACCACTCGAAAGACTCGACAGTGAACGCATAATAAAATGCGGCTACAAGATGCGTGTGTATCTGTAAGATACAGTGCGCCGCTATTGATCAACTGTTTGACGGCTTTAAAGATTTGTTTACTTTGCCTACCTACCTACCTACCTACCGGCTAGCCAGTTGGACAGTCTGTGCATGAATTCTTTAGAAATTCAGTTCACAATAAAGCCGACAATGTCCATCTAAACGATGACTGGGTACATTGCCCCCCGCACACATCCATCCAATACTCTCTGTTCCTTCACATAGTTGCTGCTAATTAACAATACCCAAGCACAGGTACATTAAAATGGAGTAACTATCGTCAATATGAACTGCCAGCCAGCCAGCTGCTTTGATTTGTCTGATTGGCAAATTTTATAGCCACAAACTCGGAGCTATCAATCTGTCAATGAACATCATCATTAATGCATTGTAGAAAAAATGTAAATTTTAAGCAACGAAGTTTGCATGCTCTTTGGCAGATTATCGGAAAGTTATTCAAACATGCTTTAAAATAAAGTCCCGAAAAGTCCGTGTTCGAGCCGAATGAATGAACAATCTTTACTCAAAAATTTCTTAAAAAATCATTTCACTAAAGCTTGAGATCGTCTGAGGAATGGAATGCTGACGTCACAGTGCACGCTCTAAGAGGTGCATTCAAAGAACAAAATACTATTCAAATTTTAAGAGTTCCAGAAACTTCCAGCAACTAACCTGGATAGACGTAGTTACCTCATTATATTTTTTGCGATGCAGGGCTACCCAGGAAAATCTCCATCAGCTATAGCCCATTGAGCCGGTAACAACACTAGAGCTCCTTAGCCAGACCACTACCTGAACAGACATAATTTATTGGGAATGCACATATGTATATGTTGCTTTAACTCCTATATGGGGCTTAGGGCGTCCTGACGATTCGATAGAAAGAATTGTTTCAGTTAGGTAGGTTGCTTCCCTCCCACGCTAGCATGGGGACAAAGTCCCTATCTGCACTCGAAGCGGTGTGTTTTGCCTATTTTGGTCCCCGAGGGGTATTTGATTTCCCACTGACCCTGCATAGTGCCGAGCGTTCTCCAATCCGCCACCTGGGTACGCGTCCGATGCGAGACAGACAACTCCACACGACCTTTTGGGAAGTTTCTAGAAAAGTGACATTGTACATCAAGGATCTATACCAGACAAAGGGGAATGCTGGAGCGCCATATTCTAAGGTTTCTCGTTCCAGCCGGTAATCCAGTCACTATACTAAAAGAATTCTTGAAGTTTCTTGAACCGAGGAGATTTTTCTTTTCTTATTCGCTGTTTTTTGGTGTATCTGCCAATACCATAGAAGGGTTGAGGCCCTATTAATAGGTGCAGCACCATTTATCTTCAGCACCACAGCTGCTTCGCTCCTAGAAGTGTTCTTATGTAGGTACGTAAATCCACAAAAAAAAAAAATCCATAAAAAAAACGATAGATGATCAATTTTGGTTCAAGTTCGACTCTGGTTTCCCGACTTTTTAGTTGATCTTAAGTTGAGTCCCAGCATTATTCGCATGTTTTTAGTAAGTTGAGGTCCTCACATCAGCCTAGAGCACAAACTTCTACTTATAAAATATGCTGATGAGTATGACCTGAGCTTCGGACTGTCGTTTCTTAGGTAGTCCTTGTAAAGTGTCTTATCATAGGATGTATCTTCTCTAGCATGATCTACTTCGCGTGGTTACTCATAAAAGTACTAAAAATCCCTTCGAAGTGATAATCTGTGATCATCTCACTTGTAACAGCATTGATTGAAGTACCCGACCTTTTGATGGGATATAGCCCGATTTCGATGCTAATGAATATAACCTGAGCTTCGGACTGTCGTGTCTTTGGTAGAGTAGTTTAGAGTAGTGTCTTCCTTGTAAAGTGTCTGGTCATAGGATTTATCTTCTCTAGTACGATCCACTTTGTTTGGTTACTCATAAAAGTACTAAAAATCCCTTGAAATTATTCTTTGTGAACATCTTGAAGTACACGATGGCATATAACCCAATTTCGGTGCTATTTATTGCGATATCCGTATTTTAATACATTTTTACTCGATACAAGGTCTTGTAGAGGGACTCTGAAAATACTAGATTTAAATTAAGTCAAAAAATTCGTCAATATTCTTTAAGAGATTAGGATCTTTTAATGGGATCCAAAAATAAGCACAAATTAGTTAGTAGTTCGTGGAAATTATTTATTATTATCTTATTAGGAAATTGAAAAGTAGGGAAACGCTCGCCGGAGGATATCAATATTATACAAGACGCTGATCTTTTCCATTTTGCCTTATGGTGCTTAAGTATATGTGATTATTAATCTGATTCAAACATTCTTGAAGTTTTTGGTATGAAAGTAATTCCGTAAGATCTGGTTAATGTGCCTATAGCGGATTTGGCTACTTTTGTCGAGTCCTGCAAAATGGATTGGCTATGAGAGCGACTTGCGTGACACGTCTTTGATCCTCCTATACCTCTATTCCGCTTCCCTTATTCCTTTCCTGAGTTAGGCAGCGTACAATGTACCGTCATGGCCACCGGGTCATCTCAGTTTCACGATTAAGCAGCCTAGTCAACCTAACCTAATCCATAAGATCTGTGGTCTACAACGACATAGGCAGAGCCCAAGTTGATAGGGCATACAATGGCTTGGACCAAATCGTTCATGTAGTGCGTATGACTGGAAAGTCTTCAGAGTCGAAAGATTTGCAGAAATCGTTGGTACCCGGCAAAGAGGTGTAGACTTAGCCTCCTTTTAAAGTACCAAGATCCTGGGGTATCACTGAGTGTAGAAGGCGTGCTCGTTCAGACACACCTGGAGGCGTTAGGTCGTAACTGGTTAACAAGTTGTAATGGGCAATTAAGCCGAATTTATGCCATTCTATAGATCTAATGAAGGCCATTTCTCCATTGGCTGCAATTCATTGCAGTCTGAAAAGTGCCCTTCCTTTCTTCCTTTTACACTGGACTTCATGGAGCTGTCTGTATATTCGCTTTAGAGAATCCAACCCGCACATCGTTAAATCTTGACCACCTTATTCAATCAAGCTCCTAGTGGCGAGTGCAGGTGGCTTCTTCTTCCTAACTGCCGGATCGCTATCAAGCCGTATAGAGTTAAAGATCCTAAAGACCTTTAAGACTTTTGTTAACGAGAGTTTTTTCAAGAAGGTCTTCATCGGACAGCGTTATGGGGCGGCCAAGTTAGTTGTACAGTGTCCACTTCCAACGACTGTCTTGAGTCTTCCTTCTACACTGATCTTCCTAAAGCTTTTTACCAATCCCTCAACATAACTAGCTCGTAGCGCTTACAGGAGTATTTATTCTTCCCAAATGCCATTATCGTGTAATTGCAGAGGGACTGTAGCAGTTAAAAAGGGGAGAGTACTTAATTAGGGTGGGCCATGTTACTCAGATGGACCTAGAAATAAAAGTGCCAGGTAAGATAGAGAATTTGTAAAACGAACTCACAAAGATTTAGCCTGAAAACGGAATCAGCTTAGTTGTATCTAAGGGGAGAGCACTTTAAAGCATTAAAGTGGACCTTGTTACCTCAGTTGGACTTGAAATAAAAGTACTAGAGTAAGATAGAGAACTTGTAAAACGAACTCACAAAAGTTTTGCCTGAGGATTATTCACTTTAAAGAAATTTGAAAACCAGTTAGGGAAAACCCATTAGATTAAACTGTGTGCTAAAAGATTCTACACTTACTTTATGGAACTTATATGGTGACTCATTTAGAGCGACACAAATCGGCTTGATAGACTTTTCATACCATTAAGTATGTAAAGAGTATAAAAAGGAGTATTAACTGACAGAGCACAAAGTGGTTGGCATCAACGCTGCCGGAGTATCGACAACATGCACTAAAGGTGCCACATAGCATGTTGCTTCGCATGTTCATGTTCCTGATTCCCAGCTCCATCTGGCGAGAGATGGAGCTACCTTTGGCTGCTGTCTTTTTTGTTGGATGGAGCCTTGGAGCGTCGCCGCATGAAGCTTGCAACAATGTGCCATAAATTTATGACACTACTAAAAATAGTAGTAGTAAATGGTAGTATAGCAGTAGTGTATCTATGTATCTTTTGTATCTGTGTATCTGAGGAGCAGGCTGTCGCTGCTTTTGTTGTATCTGTTGTTGTTGATGTTGGTGCAACTGCTGTAACTTACATTATGTTGTCTTTGTTTCTGGTGCGCATTACATGAAAATTATATGCAAGTGAAAATGCCATTTAAAAGCAGATAAATAAACTTAATGCGCATATAACCTGGCATCCAAAAGATACATCCAACAGACGCAGTCCAGACCCAGTTTGAGGCCATGACATACGCAGGCAGCAAAGTGTCGCTTTGGTTTATTTATGTGCTTGTGTTTCGAGACTAAAGGAGTCTCCTTATATACTACGTTCTACTACTTTTAGGATGTGCTTTAAGGTTTGTGGCTAGCTTTAACGAAATTGGAACGATTTGTATCTTGAATGCTATAGTGTATGTTGATGTATTATACATTGGATCAGAAGCAGCTTAGCCAATGTATGTGTATAGTATTGATAAGTGGCTTAATGAAATATCTAGGATGTTTTTCGTTACGTTTTATCATCATCATCCCGTACCATCCTGATTACACTGGTTGACAAAAAAACACCTTTTGTGTGTAACATGAAAACTTTTACCTAGATATGTTAAGGACTAGGATAAGGGTAATAGAAATAAAATTTGGATGCTTTTAATACGTATAAATTTTTTTGTAGTCTGATATTATATACATTTAGAAAATTTCAGTTTTTATTGACGAAAATAAGTTATTTTATCATATTACAACATTAATTTAACTAAAGCTTTATGATTTTCTTTTGTATTTTGCTTCAGGGACATCTCGTTGTAATGTCCAACAGTAATCCGCTAGCATACGTGGACTACACTTGGCCTGGTATCGTTTTTCCATGGTAGAAATGTCTTGGTGAAATCTTTCACCATGTTCATCGCTAACGGCACCCAAATAGCAGATAGCCGACAATAGTTTTATAATCATTTGGTCGGTGATTTCCTTAAAAATTGAAGTTACTTTCATGAAAGATTTCCAAGCAGATTTTTTCAAATCACGAGCTTTTCTTTAAATATGTCATCTTTCATCAACTGTCTGATTTGTGGGTCAACGAAGATGCCCTATTTAAATTTTGCCTCACTCAGTCTAGGACTTTTCTTTCAATATAAAAAGCCGTCACCACTCCTGTCTATAGCTTTCACGAAGTTTTTCATGAATCCTAGTTTTATGTGTAAAGGTGGTAAAAATACATAATCAGCCTGCACCAATGGAGGATTTTTAACAATTTTTTTGTCCTGGAGTAAGAGATTGCCTTTTGGGCCAATCCTTTTTAATATAATGATTTTTTCGAACCCTCACAAATAGAACAACAGTATTTTGTGTACCCTAGCTGTAATCCTAAAATCAGGGCAATCACCTTTAAATCTCCACAAACTTTCCAATTGTGTTCTTTATATTGAATTTTTTTCAAAATAAACTCAATTGTTTCATAAGACTCTTTCATGTTGGAAGCCTCACCTAATAGGGGAAACTTCTTGCCGATATGTAAAAGAACAGTCTTCAAACTTATTTTTGACCCATCGATAAATAAACGCCACTCTTCTGTTTTATATTCTATACCCAAGACAGTCTTTACGCCATAGACATTATTACAAAATATCAGTTGATCATCTTGTGAAAAAAAACCTTTCAGTTTTTCACCTCGATTGCGAAAGTAACACACTTTTGTTTTTGGTTGTAATAAATTCCATCCCTTTAATCGAGAGCCAAAAAGTTCTGACTATTGTTTGGACAAAATTAAGTCACGTTACCAAATCATTGAGATCTTCTTGAGATAGCTCTTTAGATGAATAAGCTTCTAGAAAGTCGGGATCTAATGTGTCGTTTTCCAATGTTACTGGCGTAGAGGCCAGATCGGGTAGTAGCTGTAACGCAAAAACTAGACCTGATGGAATCAAAATAAATATGGTGATAAAATTATGGTAGGTAGGTAATTCCAAAATAGTAAGTACCTTGTTTGTTACAAAATTTTGTTGACCAGTGTAATTTTTTACGCTATTTTATAAGCATCTATTACTAAATTGTTTTGCTTGCGCCATCTACCGGCAAAAATTGATTACGTTTTGTCACTTGATGTAATGTTAATTTACCGGCAAAATATTAAATATTAATATATATATGGTCACACTGATATTAACGTGAAGTTTCACATATAGACAAAAAGAATAACCAGGAAAATAATGATGACAAAAATAGAGCGAGGTTAAAAGGTTAAAGGTTAAAAAATATTAAAAACTGGGTACCATAAATTGGGTACGTCCCGCTAAATTTATTTGCTTTTCTTTTCAAAGACTGAACTACAGTATAGATCCGATGTTGTTGTCATTTCAAAGTCTTTGTCAAATTTTTGTGGTGAAGTGTGTTGGAAAATACGCAGAGAAATCGAAAACGGGTGTTAGGTACCAACTTACCAACCAATTTGGTGTGTCTTTAAACCGAACTTACTTTTGCAAAGTATTTTGTATCCTCAACAAATAGTATATTCATAGGCATTTTCATTTTGGAGTAACGAAACATTTCTATCTCAATTTGAAAGTTTGGTTGCTCTAGCTCTTACCATCTCTGAGATCTAGGCGTTCATACGGACGGACAGACGGACAAGGATATGACCTCTCTAGTCAGCCTGATCATATTTTAGGTAACTTTGCGTTGTCTCCGACATCTCCTTCTATATGTTACATACATTTCCGGCTTGCACAAACTTAATATACCCTTTGTACCATATGGTATAGGGTATAAAGATACTGAATCACCTTCTGATAAATTTTCAAACGATTATGCCTGCTGCTGCCGCTTATGTCCAAATAAAGTCTAAAAGCTAATTCGCAAATTTGAAATACTTCTTACCCGGTAGTTAGGGTCAGGGGCGGGCTTAGCAGGACGTCTTTGCTGTGCATACCGTTATGGTTAAGCATCCCAAATTGCCTTGCGTGCTGTAAACTAGCGTCTGAAGATTTGAGATTCTTGAAAATATTTTAGAGTACGCAGTGGACCCTTATTTCAATGCACAAAGGAAACTATAAATAACAATTAATTGTATTATTAAACTAATTCGGCCAACAAAAACCGAAAACTTGCCTGCCGTCAGTCATGCGATCAATTTTGGCACATAAATTTTTGGCCAACATAAATGGTCAACTAATTTACATTTTGATGGCCAGTCCAAAATGCAGGCACTAAAAGTAAAAGTTCGACGAACATCGTTTCTAAAATTGTGCCCTCAGGCAAAATATCATACAATCAATTATTGAATCAGTCAATGATCAACAAAACAACAACAAAAGCAAGCAGTTCAAGCAGTTCTCAACCTGTTCCGACAAAGATTGCAACGAAAGTGTAAAAATATGCAAATATTATTTATAATAAAAACAACTCGTTTGAAAGCAGAGCGCATTTTTATTGAAAAAAAATAAGGCTGCTCAATTCCTTAATAAAGCTCTCATGCTGCGCTCTATAAATGGTTTCACATAGTTAATATCAGTATAGACGCCAGGATATTTCTTGCTAGCGCAACCTATGCCAAAGGATACCACACCACACAGCTCTTTAGTTTTGTAGACCAGCGGTCCACCCGAGTCAAAAGTGCAGGCATCCTTTTCTCCCAGGATGCCAGCACAAAACATGCTCTGCGTCAGATGCACCGAACTGCGATAGGTGCGTTTACAATCCTTCTTTTGTATAATGGGCACATTAACCGTGCGCAATTGTACATGTGGTGCAGTTGCTTTGGGATCAATCAAGCCCCAGCCGGACACGGTCAAATTTTCACCAGCTGGCAATCTATTCTGGCACAGCTTTATAGCATGTATACCTTTGCCTCTTAAGGGTTTACTTAAGAGCACAACAGCTATGTCCATGTGCATGTCACCTTCACGAAATGTCGAAGGAGTTTTTACATCCTGTAGCTGCACCCTAACACCTCTTTCGTGCAGCGTGCTGATGCCGCCATCAATAACCCATTTCGAGTGATCACCACGTCCTATAAAGCAATGCGCAGCTGATATAACAATCTCGTCGCTAATCAGCGTTCCACCACAGATAAACTCATCCTCGTAACGTAACGCTACCAAATAGCCTCCAAGTTTTTCGTTTGTAGTCACCTCGCCGCCTATAACGCGCGTGTGCAGCGCTGGGGGTAGTACAGCTTTTTTCAAATCCTCAATGTTTAAATTGAGATCTTCATCAGCGTTAACCCCATATAGACAAAAGTTAAAACAAATGAACCAAGTCAGCAGTAGTTGACACATATTGAACAGTGAAAGTTAAACTTGGAACTCGATGTAGTCGAAATCTTTGTTTTAATCTTTAACGCCGGTTATATAAGCGCAACTAATGTCTTTAGTAGACTTAATCAACCATGGAGTAACAAGTAGTTGTCAAGCATTTTACCCCTTTCGTTCTAAACTCGAATTCACTCAAATAGGTTCAAGTGGGTCAAGTGAAAATGTTCATAAATAAAACGCTTGACAGAAAGTGAAAAAAAACTCTACGCAATTGAGTTTAATTGTTGTTAATTAAAAGAATGAATGCAATTTTGTCATTTGGCGCACAGCCATAAAAGTAATACAATTTAGAATTAAAAAAAAAAACGAAAGACCCCGGAATTTCTGTCAGCAAATAAGTTCATCTCGTATGGACTTTGACTCTTCGGCGTCACCTAGATTTCAAAAACCTTAGAATCTGTAGGTAACAAACTTTGTTCCCACTCAGTAATACGATTTAGAATCAAACAAAAAACAGACCTTCATAGGTCCCCAGAATTGCTTTCAGCGAATAAGTCCTACTCGAATGGACTTCGAGCTTTTTAAATGAAGGAGGCGTCACCCAGATTTTTAGATAACAAGCTTCGTTCCCACTAAACAAAAAAAGAGACGTGACGTCGATTGGACCCCGGAATTTCAGTCAACAAATAAGTCCATTTCAAATGGATTTTGACTCGTCGAATTTTTTATGTATAGGCTGCGTGACCTACATATGATCTATAGATAACTAACTTCGTTTCCACTCAGTAATACAATTTAGAACTAAAAAAACGACAGATGTCGATTAGACCCCGGAATTTCTGTCAGCAAATAAGTTCATCTCGTATGGACTTTGACTCTTCGACGTCACCTAGATTTCAGAAACCATAGGATTTATAAGTAACAAACTTCGTTTCCACTCAGCAATACAATTTAGAATCAAACAAAAAAACAGACTTCCATTGGACCCCGGAATTTCTATCGGCGAATAAGTCCTTCTCGAATGTACTTCGGGCTTTTTAAATGAAGGCGGCGTCCCCCAGATTTCAGAAACCGTAGGATCTTTGGATAACAAATTTTGTTCTCACCAAACACAAGGAGAGACGAGACGTCTATTGGACTCCGGAATTTCTGTCAGCAAATAATTACGTCTCAAATGGACTTTGATTCATCGAATTTTTTATATAAAAGCTGCGTCACCTATATTTCAGAAACCATAGGATATTAGACTCTGGAATTTCTCTCAACAAATAAGTCCGTCTCGAATGTACTTTGACTCCTCGAATTTTTTATATGAAAGCGGCGTCACCTAGATGTCAGAAACCATAGGATCTATCGATAACAAACTTCGTTCCCACTCAGTAATACAATTTAGAATTAAACAAAACGAATGACGTCGATTGGACCCCGGAATTTCTGCCAGCAAATAAGTCCTTTTTGAATGGAAATTGATTTCACAAACCATCTATAGGTGATAAACTTTGTTCCCATTCAGACTATAAATGTATTCATCTATAGAGCTAGAGGTAACTAACTCAATTTCTCCATAGGAGAATGTCATGGTTTTTTCAATCAGTCTATAAAATGTATTATAGTTCGGTGAAGCTTAAATTCATGTAGGTAGCTAGGTTTAGGTGGCACTTGGAACTCAGCGTCCCAGCTCAACTGGCCCTTTGTGATACCGATAATGGCAGATATTAAATAGACAGGAAAAATGAGAGAATGATATATGTAGGTTGATATAGGTGCCTAAAAACTCGTAAAGTTTGACTTGCACTTACCGCCACCCATTTCTCACCTACTCTAATTATTACTTCTCTTGGGGGAGGAGGTATGAAGGTGAAAATCAAATTTCGCGCTGAGCTTAGCGCAAGGTTTCGATTTTCTCAGCTGCCATGTTATTAAGAACACACCCATGATCCAACAGTTAGTAGGTCACTCAATGCATAGGTTCATTATTCTCTCTGAATAAGAGAGTGCTGGTTCGAATTTCGTAAATCAGCTACCTATATAAAATAGTGGACCAATTTTGATAAATTTTTAAACAAACGTAATATTCTCATATATAATTTTTTTTAAATATCGAAACCAAATTAATATCAGTTGCATTTTGACTTTAGAACTAAATTCTTGTTAATTCGAAAATTTGTTCAATATTTCATATAGCTACCATACAAAAATTGAGTCAGCTTTCGATATGGCAAACTTGGGCCATTTTTTGTGGCAGCAAGTACCTCTAGTTGTTTTCCAAACTAAGCAGGATGGATGTCCACCAAACAAAGAATATTCTGGCAATGCCACAGCAAAGAGTTTCAATGTATGAATGTTCATCTGTTCCCTCCTACCTTCTAAAGCCACTTATCATAAATTGACAAATGAGTTATCGTTGAAAGCGTCTCGATTGTCCGCAGGTTTTAGACTATTCTTATATACCACTAAATTGAATATTCTTAAAAATACCGGAATCGTATTTCGTATGATCCTTTTTTTTTCAAAATTTCCAATACATGATTATGAATTTTTTGTGATTTTAGTTTTTTACAGCATTTTTTTGAGTAGAATCATAAAATGCTAATAAACATATTTTTCTTCTACAAATTTTAAAAATTGTTTTAAAAACAATATTTTTATTTTCGCTTTTTCAAATTTTCCAAATTTTGGAAAAAAGAAAGAACTAGTTCTTAAAAGTCTTACCAGCACCTCTAGGTTTTATAAAAAAAATAAATAAATTCTTCAGGTGCCTAAAATTGAAAGTTTTCAAAAAAACTTGCATACATGTACATTTACGATACGATTTAATTTTAATATTTTGATAATAGGGACGTTAATAGACCAATTTGAATAAATTATTGAAACTTATAAATTGTTAAATTTGGAAGAAAAAAAAAAAACGTTGAGTAGCCAAGCTAGGAAAAACTTAAGGGTCTCACCTCACTCAAAAGCGTTTTTATATAATACAATAAATGCGGTTGTTTATTACGCACATCCGTAGCTTGAGGATACATCGAATTGATCAGCTGATGCACATCGGAGTAGGTCTAAAGCATGCTCAAAATTAAACACAAGACCAAACTAACAAAATTCTATTATTTACCCCAATATTACGCCAGGTAAGTTTGTAATCCAGCTTAAATACATCGAGATCATCTGAGCAGAGTTCTTGAATCTCTACAAAGGTGGAATTCTCAGGCGTAACGCGTATAGTAACATCCGAGCCCTCGCTTTGTTCTTTGGGATGACTCAGAGCAGAGTATAAGATTTCGACGAGTTGCTAGGCGGTTCCAACTACAGCGATAGAAATTGAGCAGCTTACAATGCAAAGCAATGACGTCATAGATATGCAATTCAGTGGACAGATGTTTTTCAGAGAAATATCCATTATCTATATAAAAGCATGCATCCTGTTGTGCAAATATATTAACATTCTTTTCTTGAAAGATCTTGGAAAACATAAAACTTTAAATTACACTTTTATTATTTATAGCATTTAAGCTTTACCCGTTTCAGCTCATTGATATCTGTTATGGGTTTCTCGATGACGAAATATTTCAAGGGATGGGCCACAAACTCCTTAACCAAGTCCCCGACATAGCCATATACACCATGTTCGGATATATACAAAACCACACGAACATAAAACGTATCCAAAGTAAATATAATCTCATCGTTGCTGTTTATAAAGAAATTTTGGTTTAAAGTTTAACGCCATATTTGCCGCATAGCTTACTTTGCTGGGTTGGCTTCGATGCTCCAGTGGCGAAATGGAAAATGTGCATAGCGAGGGTAGGCGAAGCCAAAAATGCCCAGCCGATCGGTCTTAACGGTTAAGGTAAGCGTTTGCTTATCCAAAATAGTTTCCTTTATATAATTTTTGGTCCAATGACGAACTTTTATTTTTGATTTTTCATTTACCGGCTCAGGCTCTATTGGTGAATCTAGCTTTGGCGGTTGTGTCTTCTGAGATTCTTCAGTATAAACTTCTTTTCCTGATACGGAGGATTCACGCAGCTGAGACGATCGTGGCTCTATTTCAGAAAGACGTAATATAGAGCCTCTCTTCGATCTCTTGGATTTTCTGGTAGTTGAAACTATGCTGCGTGCTCTAACCGGCGCCGTCGTTATAACGGTGTCTGGAGCAACTTTTATAGCTTTAGATCTCACATTAAAAATTTTTTGATCATTAATCCTAGCTGGACGCTTTAGGTACTCATTCTGTATATCCTCAAAGTTGTCTATCATGCCATAGATAGTCGGCTCCTCTAACTCGATAGTTTTTCCATCACTGTGCTCGCTGACATCCACGGCAAAAGTTTCATCACCTTTTTGCACACGCAACACCTGCTGTCTATCTTGAAAAATGGGATAAACACGTTCAGGACGTGTTTGGTCTTCATAGTTGAAGGTTTTTTCCACCTTTTCCTCTTCTTGCATTTTATTGATTTGTGGCCGCCTCATTAGCATAGTATGTTGTGGAGACTCTTTTTCTTTATCTTCCAATTCGTCTCTAAACTCCATGGGAAACTTAAATGAAGATATAAGTAGTGGCAGCAAATGGCGCTCTATATTGCGTATATTCGCTACTTGTAAATTTCCGCCTAGTTCAAAGTTTTTTAAGGGTACACCAACACCCGTAACTTTCGGCAGTTCTGTGCCGTACCTCAGGCAGGACAGTATTGTAGAGCGATAAATATTTGAAGGATTCTCCGATCTAGGAGTAATGTCTGAAACATATTTATTAACCCTATCCGGATTTACGTTGGAGCATTCCGGCTTAGTACTATCCAAATTATCAGAAATGCCCTTGGGTTTGTGCTTTTTCTTTTTGGTCGTCGTTGTCCCAGGCTCATCTTTTGTTATTCCCGATTCGCGTTCCGGCTCTATATACTCCTCTATAAACTGGCATACCTCTGGATTGCCCCAAAGACACAAATGCTTAGGCAATGTAAATGTTACAGAAAAATAAGCTGGACCATCATCCACAACCACGTTCTTGTTTTCGAACTGTGCAGAATGTCTTGGGCTCCCCTTGATTGTTGCCGTGATTGACTTTCTACGCGCCCGAGGAGACACTACATTCAACTTTTCTTCAACATACTCTTCCTGAGCATTAGAGTCCGCCACAACATCGTGGAATGTAAACAAAGAACGACCATTATCGTGTATGGTAATATTATATTTCTCGAAGAAGGTGTTTTTGGGCTTACGCACAAAGAGCAACGAGTATATGCCACCCATTATAATATATTGTCTTAGATTAATCTGAAAATAAAAAAATTATCTGGTGCCTTTTTAAATTTAACCTACGCTATGTCTACCTCATCTGGCGTTAGATTAAGTTTACTCGGATGATAAACTGCCTCTAGAAAGTCAGTATATTCCTTCTGTTCACGTAGTAAAAACAACTGAAACGGATCTGGAAACATGCCCTCTGGCAATTGTGGTGGCTGTTTCGGCGGCTTGGGTATATTTACTTTTGTGCCCTCCCCTCGAGCGTTTTTGGATAACTCGGTTTTGGCCTCAATTACTCTTTTAAAAGCTAGCTGTTAAAATATATTCTTCAAAAAAAAAAATATTAACAGCATAGTTACTTCATTGCTTCCTCATAAGTCGCCATACTTTCAAGCATTTTTCGTCTTAACTCCAACTCAATGTCCATCTGCATCCTCCATTCGTTAATCAAACAATCTTCGAGTTCAATAATACCTGCATTTAAATTGGTTGTTGTCTGATTTATTAACAAATCGAAGCCTTTGGAGGTTTCCGTAAAAAAATCAAAAAAGGTTTGCACGCATCTTAAAGTTAAATTATCTTTAAGTATGCAGAGCGGTATTTTTACTACTACCCCAGCGCAGTCAAAATCTGCACTCATTGAGGGATGTCTGAAAATAAAAACATGAAATTATAGCCATAGAACTAATAGTATTAGATGAAAAATATGGCTAGAATTGCCTCCAATTATCCTACGGGTTGGGGTTAGTAGGGCTGTACTCATAATGTCAACTTAAGTCACTGCAAAGTCGGTAAAGTCAGCGTCCAGTTCCTACGAGTTAGAAGCAGGGGCTTAATCGTTACTTTTGTCGGGACTCCTTTTTTCTAACGAATTTTAATGTTTAATGCCTTCTAAGAGATCTCTGGACCATTAAACCCACTCTTATCAGTTTCGCTCTAGGACGCTTAGTTTACAAGTTATAGCCATTTAAAGTTTTGAAAACAAATTTTGCGGGTGATCACAAATTAAGCTCCTTTTCACTCTAGGACGCTTAGTTTACGAGTTATAGCCATTTAAAGTATGGAAAAAAAAATTTTGCGAGTGATCACAAATTAAGCGCCATTTCACTCTAGGACGCTTAGTTTACGAGCTATAGTTTTGGAAAAAAAATTTTAGCGAGTGATCACATAGTAAGCTCCTTTTTACTCTAGGACGCTTAGTTTACGTCTTATGGCCATTCAAAGTTTTGGAAAAAAATTTTTGCGAGTGATCACAAATTTAGCTCCTTTTCACTCTAGGACCATGGGTAATAATAATATTAGTGTGGAATGCGAGCCACAGTATGATCTATTGTTTCCTTATAATCCTAGGACTCCTCGACTAGCCTTATATCTATTTATATTATACATTCTTGATCAGCATGAAGTCGTTATAATATGTCTATCTGTTACTTCGTGCGTCTTTCTTTTTTCTATGAAAAAAGCATACCAGAAAAGACTTTCAGAGCTTAAGCCCCAAAACCAAATTTTGAATGTACACGAGGATAAAATTTATCGATACTTGTCCTGCAACCCGTAGTATAGTCTTCTTGTTTTATACCCACACAATAAAAGTTTTAAAAAAGGTTGGATTAAATTACAAAAGATTTCTATAGTCTCAAACTTTATCCACAAGTCTTCCTGTTCAGTGTTCAGGGGTTAAGAAGGTCTCAAAATTAGAGTATCACGGGAATTATTAAGCGAAACAATACAGGAGAGAGAGCCCTTCAGATACTTATATACGCTGCACTTTATGTACAATTTGCAGAACCCATCTAACAAAGAAATAAAAAGCGGTAGACCCAATTGGAGGTGAAGATTCATGCAACCAATACTTCGAAATTCATAAGCCTTAAAATCTTATGTATGATGCTGAAATTAAGGGAAATGCATGGTAGAGGTACCGACGATTTGTCCAGATGAAGTCGTCCCCCAGATGTTGCGGCAGTTTTCTATCAGTCTAGCGGTTCAGGGGTTCAGAGGGTTTGAAAATGAGAGTGGCACGGGAATTAGCAAGCGAAACGATGCGGAGAGAGTGTCCTTCAGTTACCCGCACACTCTGCACTTAGTTTACAATTTAAGTCTCGCCACAGACTTTCCATGTGGCAGAACCCATCTAACAAAGAAATAAAATGAGGCAACCCCAATTGGGGAGGTGAATATTCATTCAACAAATCCTTCGAAATTTATACGTCCTAAAATCTCATGTATATAATGCTGAAATGAAGGTAGAGGATCAGACGATATGTCCAAATGAAGTCGTCCCCCGGATGTGAAGGATCCACGGGAGGTAATCGGTTTCGGGCCCCCGATTATTATTATTATTATTCGGGCTTAGAG
Source organism: Chymomyza amoena (assembly GCA_037043745.1). Lineage (NCBI taxonomy): Eukaryota > Metazoa > Arthropoda > Insecta > Diptera > Drosophilidae > Chymomyza > Chymomyza amoena. Next base: position 46,060 of record JBAMAX010002239.1, on the reverse strand, counting down.
ATCGGACTGTAGGTATTTTCAAGTGTTTTGGGGTAATCCAAGTCGAACGTTAAAAAAAACTCGAATACCTCAGTGTTATGATATAGCCTCAAAAACCACCATCAAACGAGGTATTTTGGAGATAACTTGTTATGTTAAGGGTTTTTGGAACTCGATATCACGGGATGAAAGTCTTTTGCAAACTCTGATACATATATCGAAGTATAGAGCCCACCCCAGACCAAACCCTAAAGCGGCATTTGGGCGAAAGCAAGCAGGTTGTTGTAAATCAGCCAGAAGAAGACGTGGCGGCCTTCCAAACCGTTTCCACATTCTATCTATTGGATATGCCATTGGTAATTTAATTTCAACTTACTCTAGAAATTTAAAGCGTATGGGAACATCTCGCAGACACCATATTTGGAAATTAAAGTTCTTACTCTGGTAACAATATCTGGCCTCTTTGCCGTCTTTGGAACTAGTTAGAGATAGAGTAAATAAAATACATTTTTTATAAAAAGTCATCTTTAGTATAAATATTACCTCATGTATGAGTCAGTAGCTGATATTATGCGATATGTTAGCATGTCTAATAAGCTTCAATCTCTGTTTTAGCTCATTTAGTGTCTGTTAATTGAAAACCATATTAAGCACAACTTGGGCTATAAAAAAAGATTAACTAACCGACATTATTTCCACAGAGCGAACCAATGGTATTAAAATCATACGTTCATCGTTGTTCACCAACTTAAATATTTCTTCTATAGTTGTCAAGATTTCATCGATATAGCGATCAAAGCGTTCACCTATTTTTGGACATATCGTTTCAGACAAATGACTACGCGTCATATCTTTACGAAATATATCTTGAGATAATATGCTGCGCTCATCCACATGCAAGGTCCAGTCTATATTGGCTTCTACATCAATGTTCGCAAAATGCTGATTTCTAGCTAAATATTTTCTGGTAGCAGCTGGATAATGCGGCATCGGCAAGCCATCACAACTTACGTAACGTTGCCAGCGTGCGTTATGATCCTCTTGATCTTTCTTTTCCTTATGCTCCTTTGCAGCAACTGTACACAAATGTAATAAAGCTTATGGCTTTGACTGCTACGTAACTTACCATTCATGAAACCGACTGAGATAGCCACATCGTGTAAACGTTGTAAATATGTCTGTTCACGAGCCAGCCATTCCTCCTCCTTTAACAGCGGCACAGCATCTTCCGTAAAGCTTCTAGACTTTTTTCCTACCATTTTCCCGCCCTGTTTAGTGAGTTGTGTAAATGTTTTTGAGAAAAAAATTATTTCTGACAGTTTTTACAAAAGCCAAACATGTTCTTTCTTTATTTAGGTATAAAAATAAATAGCACACTATTTCAATTAGGAAAAACTCAATATTTTGATATTATTCAAAAATTGCTTTAAATTGTGAATAAGAGCAACATTTTTATTCTGCATTGGGGCAGCATTGCTGTTCATAGATTGTATAGCTTGATGCAGATCGAAATAGACCTGCAATTATAATATTTCGCTTTGGTATTAAAATATTTTTGATTATTTGGCTTAAACTTACGCCTACGTTGCGCCACGTGGGCGTGTAATGTAATTTGAATATATCTAAGCTATCCGAACATAATTCTTTGATTTCCACAAAGGTTGTGTTTTCTGGTGTGATTCTTACTGTAGCGTCTGTTGCAAGTTCCGGGTTCTGTTCCAAGCTATTCCTCATGCATAAAATAATATTGCGACGCGAAGCCAAACGATTCCAGGCAGATCGGGAGAAATTCATGGACTTGCAATGCAGTGCCATGGCGTTGTAAGTATGCTGCTCCATTGCCAAATGTTTGACTGAAAAATATCCATTTTCGATATAGAAACTGGCATCGTGTTCCGCAAAGATATTGATGTTTTTCTCAATAAATCTCTAAAATGGATAAAAGTAAAATATATAGTAGAATCTTATCTTAAAAGTACGTCATAAAATAATTTTAATAAGTGTCTTCTCTAAATTAACAATCATAGTTATCAGGGACTAAAGAGCCAAAAGATGAAGAATGTGAGTTATCTTAAAGTCATTTATGGAGTAACGTAGGACTGTATGGGTAGTACGTTACTAATTGTAGATTATTCTATTAAAATATTCCTCTTGTTTCTCAGTAGATACTGACATGACCAAATCGAAGTGTCGGGTTTATAAGGTTAAGTAGGTTCTCTGAACCACATAATTGACTGAGCACCCTCAATTTCGCAAAACTTAAGGGCTACCCTTTTTGATTTTGCACCGGTGTGTCCGAATACGAGATCCCTAAGACCCCGAGAGCTCCGACCAGGTTTGGATCTAGGATTTGGTCTGGAAGGGGGGTTTCTTCCCTTTGAAATGTATGTATAAATATCTGAGCTCGCAAAAGACTTTCAGCCCAATTTGTCCGAATACGAGATTCCTAAGACCCCGATGGCTCCGAACAGGTTCAGATCTAGGATTTGGTCTTGTAAGGGGGTTTCTTCCTTTTGAAATCTTATATATAAAATTCAGAGCTCGCAAAAGACTTTCAGCCCAATTTGTCCGAATGCGAGATCCCTAAGACCCCGATGGCTCCGACCAAGTTCAGATCTAGGATTTGGTCTTGTAGGCGGGTTTCTTCCTTTTGAAATGTATATTTAAATATCAGAGCTCGCAAAAGACTTTCAGCCCAATTTGTCCGAATACGAGATCTCTAAGACCCCAATGGCTCCGACCAGGTTCAGATGTAGAATTTGGTCTTGAAGGCGGGTTTCTTCCCTTTGAAATGTATGTATAAATATCAGAGCTTGCAAAAGACTTTCAGCCCAACGAGGAGATTTGAATATTGACGTTCTGCGATTTTTTGTGATCTCCGATTCGGATACAGTTACACCACAAACATATAAAAAGGAAAATAAATCCATTTTATAAGTTTTTACCAATAGGCCGCCAAAAAACCTAAGAAACCATTAAACGAGGAATTTTGAAGGTTATCTTTTCTAGCAAGCTGTGATTTTGTAGAGGTCAGATTCAGATTCAACCATCCACAAAACATCGACGAAAAACTGGACTTAAATAAACATTTTGTGCAGTTTTTTGACGAGATGTAAAAAAACAATATTCGGACTGTGTAGGTATTTTCAAGTGTTTTGGGGTAATCCAAGTCGAACATTAAAAAAAACTCGAATACCTCAGTGTTACGACATAGCCTCAAAAACCACCATTAAACGAGGTATTTTGGAGATAACTTGTTATGCTAAGGGTTTTTGGAACTCGAATTCAAAGCCCTATCATATATAAAGTTCAAAGTTGGATTTTTAAAAGAAGTCTGAAAGTAGCGCATTAGTGCAGATATTTCTAGAGTAAAGAAGTCGAACATTATAGTGACACGACAACAGACTTTACTGCCTGTATAAGGTTTTGGCCCACACAAACTTTACGCCGGGGCCGAAAACGTCTGCCATCTTTACCGACCCCGAGCCTATGAAAGCTCTGGCACAGGAGGAACAGGGTAAACAAGCCAACGAAAATTCATCCGCACCGAAAAAATCAATTGAAGAAATTTGTAATTTCCTTGACATTTTTAAAGTACAATTTCTTTATAAAATTGCCAATTTTATCTCTCGTTTTATGTTTCCCACTTTTTTAAGCAATAAGCCCCGTGAAAACCTCGTTTTCCAGTATGGCGCATTTTGCCCCACAGGCGGCACGTTTTACCCCAGGGTGGAACAAAATATGTTATGGTTGTTATAAAACTCAATATTCAAGGCACTTAGAGAATCTAGAACTGAAAGTTGTTTGAGACTCCTTAGCCTTAAAATTGCAATAACATCGAAAGTGGTGCGTTTTGCACCGCCCTCCGATTCTTCTTGTCAAATGGTCTCGTGTGTCACTTAAATCTCGCTTCCCTATTGTAAAATACCCCTACTTACCTGTCGTAAATCTTTGAAATTTGATAATGGTTCCTTAATTTCCAAATATATGACTGGATTTATGGTAAATTCCTTGCTTAGATCCGTAACGTAACCACATATGCCTTCAGCTGTTATATTGAGTATTACACGCATATGAAAAGTCTCCAATGTGAATATAACTTCCTCGGGACTGTACAAAACACATAAAAAAAATGTTACTTAGCAAAAATTTTGTGTAGCTGGCTATACCTACTTTTCTTTATTGGACTTCATGCTCCAATCTCGAAATGGAAAGTGCTCATAGCGCTTGAAGGCAAATCCAAATATGCCCAAACGATCTGTTCTTAAAGTAATTGTGTTTTCCTGTCTATTAAATTCTGAATTGAAAATATATTTTGTTGTCCAATGCGTAACCTCAACCGATTCCTTTGCTGGTGTTGCTGGTGTTACTGATTTTAATGATAATGGTGTTGATGCTTCTAAGGTTGGACGTATGCGCGAAATTGTCGAGGGTTTTGGTTCTGAACTGAAAAAGCTTGAACGAGAATCTTCTCGTTCGACTTCTTTTTTTGATTTGCGCGGATATGGCACAAAATTGACTTGATCCAATACTTTTTTGTTATTTGTTATGTACTGCGTCTTAATGTTGTCCAGAGTTTCCAGAACACCGTACATTGTTGTTTCATCAGCTTCAGGTGGACAATGGATTGGCTCAACGTTGTCAAATACGGGAAACATGCGTTCTGGATTTTGCTGCAGCAGATAATCGAATTCGAAATTTTCTTCCTTTGGCTTATTTATTTCATCAACGCGAGGTCGTCGCATTAGCAGGGTTTTGTGGACTGCTTTTTCCTCCTCCTCCTTAGCCTTAAATTCGTCTTTGAATTCCATGGGAAATTTAAAACTTGATATTACGCGTGGCATACAGTAACGCTCTAGATTATGTAACTCTGCATAAGTCAAAATTGAGTTGAGTGGAAAATTGGGGATATTTATAATCTCAATTGGTTGGGGAATCAGTGTAGTGCGGCGCAATATAGTCATACGACTTGGGCGAAACGCGTTTTTTGAAACCATAAGTTCTTCTGATATAGATTTTTCCTTTTTTACTTTCACAACAGTTGACTTCTTGCTGAATTTTTTTTCAAGTGGCTGTGGCTCCTGGCTTACTTTCTTTTCTACACTTTCTACAACATATTGGCAGGCTATGGGATCAGCAAGCTGGCACAAATACGCTGGCAACTTAATGCTTACAATAAAAAATAACTCTTCATCTAGAGAAGCTCGTTTAGACGAAGTCCGTGGCTCAACGCTAAGCTCCGTGGTCCTGCGACTATCAGGGATGCTTGAAGCTTTGCTGTTGCGTAAGGATGTGTCTATGTCTGGTTCAAGGTCGACGACCACGTTGTTACGTACATAGAGTACACGTCCATCTTGATGCAATGTTACATTATACGTATCAAAGGCGACATGACCCGGTCGTTGCACAAAATGTATGGAGTAGACGCCGCCCAAGATAATATACTTTCTTAAATTGATCTGCAAATATATAATAAATATACAAATATCGCTGGGGTACTATTTTAAAGTTTACCTCATCGGATGTCAGCTCATACAACTTAGGATGATACACATTGTTCAAAAATTGTGCATACTGTTTCTCATCATTATAAAGAAATTGGTTATAAACGTCTGGATACATGCCTTCAGGCACTTTCGGCGCCTCCTTGGGCGGCTTGAACTTAATCCGCTTACCTTTTTTCTCGGCCTTTCCTCCTTTTTTTTCTTGTTCTTCCATTAAACGAAAGTCTTCTAACATTTCTTCGTATCTTTGCCGTTTTTCATTCAACTCTTTGAGCTCTTCATTTTGCAGCTCCATCTGGAGATTCCACTCATTTCTTAAGCACTCTTGTAAATCTTCAATGCCAGCATTAAGATTTTCGGTGGACTGTAAAACGATTTGTTCATAACTCTTAGCACTTTCCGTATATTTATCGAATTTCATATGAATACAGCGCAAAGTCAAGCAGTCCTCGAGCACACTGAGCGGCATTTGTACACGGACCTCCACACAGTTCAATTCGGCTACAAGATAAGGAAGTCTTTACACCAAATGAGTTTGTTTTAAGCTCGAGTTTCTAGTCATAGGTATACTTACTCTAAGTGAGTAAAACGTATGGGCACATTTTGTAGACCCCAAAGCTCGAAACGAAAATTATCACATTCATAAGAATATCGCGCCACCTTACCATCAATTGAGCTATACAAAAAATTTTAAATATATAAACATATAAAATATATAAAAGACTCACGGCATATAAAGATCATCCATGCGAATTAATTGATAGGTAAAACGATTGAATATGGCGTCCAATTCATGTATTAGAGAATCCCGTGCCTATAGCATAATATATTCAAAAAATTACTTAAAAAAATTTCCTTACAAAATGTTGAAACGAAGTTCTTAATATAACTTAAACGGAAGTGAGATTTACTTAAATAGCGCGCGTTAAAGTTGTTTGCGGTCTAATTTGGGAAACTCTAAGATGGCTAGGGGTACCATCTTGATCAAAAAGTTCCCGGAATTTATTCAAGATTCATCAAAATCGATATTATTTCTTCGAAGTATTCTCCATCGACTGGAACCACTTATGCCATTATTAGAGAATCCCGTATATTCAAAAAATTACTTAAAAAAATATCCTTACAAAATGTTGAAACGAATTTTTTAATATAACTTGAACGGAAGAGAGATTTACTTAAATAGCGAGCGTTAAAGTCGCTTGCGGTCTTATTTGAGAAACTCTAAGATGGCTAGGGTTACCACATTGATCAAAAAGTTCCCGGAATTTATTCAAGATTTAAGCCACCGCTTGATCTTAACCTCGAAAAATTTTTACTATCATTCTGCGTTGATGGTTCCGGGAACTTTTTAATTAAAGTAGTATTCGGAATACAAAATTTGGTGGCGATATCTGCCTTCTTATATGAAAGGTGTTACAAAAATTAAAAAAAAAATGGCGTACGTAAAGTCGGGCGCGGACCCGGTTCCTTCACAAAAAACCAAAAACAGAAAATTTTTAAGCAAACAAATTTTTTTTACCGATTTTTCCTATAGGAGCTATATGATATAGTCAACCGAATTCAATGAAATTTGACACAGTGCTTAAATACCTTAAAAAAGATCTGAATGCCGAATTTAGTTCAAATATCTTTACAAACAAACGAAACACATCGAATTTTGTATAAATAACGTTTTTTTGTACCGATTGGTCCTATGAGAGCTATATCATATAGTCAACCGATTTGGATTAAATTAATTACAGTGCTCAGGAACTATAAAAAACTAACGAATATTTTGTTAAAAAATCGATTCTTTGGAAGATCGGCCCTATGGGATCTATAACCGATTTAGTTCAATTTTGGCACATTGCTTAAGTGCTAAAATTAAAATTTCCAAACGCCAAATCTAGTTACGATATCTTTATTAAAACACAAAATATAGCGAATTTTGATTTAAAAAGTTATTTTGGCCGATCGGTCCTATGGGAGCTATATGATATAGTCAACCGATTTTGATGAAATTTGGAACAGTACTTGGGAACCATAAAAACCAATACCAAATTTGGTTACGATATCTTTACGAACAAACAAAATATCCATCTAAAACCTTTTTTTGTCGAGGTCGTCTCAAACACCCATATGGGAGCTATATAATTTATCCCCGATATCAAAAATAGAATAAACTTGTCTCCTATGGAATAATATGGGATCTAATGTGAAAGTTTGGTTACTCTAGCTTTTACCATCTCCGAGATCTAGGCGTTCAAACGGACAGACGGACATGGGTATATCGACTTCTCTATTCACCCTGATCATATTTAGGTAACTTGGGGTGTCTCCGACGACTCCTTCTATATGTTACATACATTTTCGGCTTGCACAAACTTAATATACACTTTGTACCATACGGCACAGGGTATAAATATTAAGAAAATTTGATAAAATAAAATAAAACTTTTTCCCATAATAATAATAGGGGATCTAACTTCAAAGTTTTGCTGTTCTAGCTCATATCATTTATGAAATTTTTGGCACACAGACAAACAGACGGACATGTCAATCTCTGGTCACCCTGTTGTATATCTGACGGCTCTTACTATATATTAATTTTTGTCTTGATGCCTTAATTGTAAGTATTTCACCGAAATCGAAAATATATTAGCTTAACCCACCGCTAAAATCTCCAATTGCGTAGATAAACTGAAATTTTCCGTTTCCATATCATCATCAAGGAAATAATCAACTTGTTGTATCACATGTAAAAATTGCACGATATATTTTTCAGCTATGGAGCCAATATTGGGACACGTAGTTTTTCGTAGAGTCCTACAAGTATGATCCTTTCGCGCTAATATATTCTGCGTCAAAATACTTCGTTCATCAACAGACAATTTCCAATCTTTTGTTTTAGACACTTCCTCGTTTTGAAACTGCCTTGTCTTTTCGATAAATGAACGCAAATCGGGTGGATTGTTTGGCCGTGGAAAACCATCGCATTTTAAAAAACGCGTCCATTCAACTGATTCTTGATCCTTAGATCTTTGGTTAATAAGTTCCTGCTTTGCCGCTGTTAAAGAAAAATTATATCAAATAAATTGTAAGACAAAAAAAATCATAAAATATTAGTATAAAATAAAAAGAACACAAGCCAACATGGTTTAGTTGTTGGAAAGCGTAGAATTCAATCAGAATTTTTGCAGCATGTAGATAAACTCAAAAGTAGGGAAAAAAAAAACGTTTTTCGTGTACATAACCTGAAATATCTCAAAATCCTGACGTGATTGTCCAATTCTGACCTCGGATCCGAATTCTACACAGCAAATTACTTCGGAAATAATCCTTAGCTTTCCAACAACTGACATGGCGCTGGTATCCGTAGATCTGTGTAGTTATGCTTCGCGATCAGATTAATAAAGTAGACAAAATCGTTACGGCACTTCCCTATCCAAGGAGACTTTTTTGGAGAAAAACGAGTTACGGAGTGTTTCGCTTTCGGTGTTATTCCAACTAATAAAATTTTTGTCAAAACGTTATACTTTTCGGCTTACCCTTGATCAAATTTACACAAATAGTTATGTTTTTAATGCAGTTCAAAACATTTTGCTCGCGTTCTTGAAGCTCACTCTCTGAGATCAGAGCCAACGGTTCTTTGTGTTCCTTACCCTTACGCACCATATTGAGATTAAATTAAGTTCGGTTACAAAATATATATTATATAAGTATAAAGTTTATGTTTATGAGTTTATGAGTTTGACATGGAAACCTACAGTTTTTATAATAGACAAGATTTATCTTTGACAGCATAAGCTTGGATAACTCAACATCAAGTTCGATTATTATTTTGAAATTAGTATTAGTAACTTCATAGTCAACCGATTTCGATCAAATTTGGTACAGTGATTGGGAACTATAAAAAACTTTCGAATACCAAATTTCGTTTCGACATCTTCATAAACAAACGAATTATTCATCTAAAACGCTTTTTTTTGTCGAGGTCGTCTCAAACACCCCCATGGGAGCTATATAATTTATCCCCGATATCAAAAAAATAAAATAAACTTGCCTCCTATGGAATAATATGGGATCTAATGTGAAAGTTTGGTAACTCTAGCTCTTACCATCTCTGAGATCTAGGCGTTCACACGGACGGACGGACGGACGAACAGACGGACAGACGGACGGACGGACAGACGGACAGACGGACATGGGTATATCGACTTCTCTATTCACCCTGATCATATTTTAGGTAACTTTGGGGTGTCTCCGACGTCTCCTTCTATATGTTACATACATTTTCGGCTTGCACAAACTTAATATACCCTTGGTACCATACGGTACAGGGTATAAAAAGTGCAAACCCGAAGCTGATTAACCACTTTATTTTTCTCGAAGAATCTACAGGCTCTTATCCAAAACTCCGAGCCCAAGGGGTAGGGTTGCCATGTATCCGCTTAAAAGCGAACATGTTCGAGTACAAAAACAAATTTTTGAAAGTTTAAAAACATATTTTCTATCCCAAGAGAGCCCCCTAAAATTAAAAATTACTATAAGAGCGATTTTTCTGAATGTTTTCGGTATTTCGTGCTCTCTTTTAGCATCATAAAAAGAATCTAATTCGTTGTGGAATGTGCGCATTTTTGACTCAGCCCATCTGAAAGAGCACAGGTCAACATGGGTTAGTTGTTGGAAAGCTAAATATCATTTCGCAAAGTACTTTGCTGCGTATAATCGCGAATACGGGGTCAGAATTTGCTATCACGTCAGGATTTAGGTATTTGAGGCTATGCGCCCAGAAAAACGGCGCTTTTTCCAACTCTTGAGCGTATGTCCGGAATGCAAAGTCTGGTGGTCTGTCTCTCTAGCTAACGTGATTTAGTAGCACTTTTACCCTATAATTTAAGAGTTCAAGAGAAAAATTACGATTTTGCTTCGCGACGTTATGGCTATTCAAAGTGATGAAATAACCCTTCGACGTCATTATCATTTCACAGATCTGAAAATACCGGGGTTAAGTCAGTTGTTGGAAAGCTAAGGGTCATTTCCGAAGTAAATTGTTGTATAGAATCCAGATCCAAAGTCTGAATTGGCCCATCACGTGAGGATTTTGAGATATTTGAGGTGATGTATCTACTTTTGAGGTTATATACAGAGTGCAAAAAATTTTAGTGGTCTGCCTCATCAGTTACATAAGTTAGTAGCACTCTTACTCTTTAATATAAGTTCAAGAGATCAATTAAAATTTTTTTCCCAAAGTTATGGCTATTCGAAGTTACAAAATATATTACAAGACTACAATTACCGGCGTTAGTCAGTTGTTGGAGGGTTTCTTTCACTCGGACTATCTGAAAAAACACAGGTCAACATGGGCTAGTTGTTGAAAACGCTAAAGATAATTTCCGAAGTAATTTGCTGCGAAGAATCCGAATCCGGTGTAAGAATTGCCTATCACGTCAGGATTTTGAGATATTTGAAGTTATGTATTCCAAAAACTGAAGTTTTATCCTACTTTTGAGGTATGTACAGGGTGTTCTGTAGTCGCTGATAACGAATATGAAGTCGAAAAATTAAAATCCTTAAAAATTTATTCTCTCAAAGACTTATAAAAAAAATTTGTTAGTACTTAGTCTTCCAAGCTCCAAATTTCTGTCTAATTCAACCCAGCTCATAACCACATTCAATGGAACGACGGTAGCTCTGGTTTTCTGGCTATCTACCATAACTTTGCATGTGGGTGCGGTTTGTGCCAGACAAATCCAATCGAGCTTCAGTGGAGCAGTCTGCTTAGCTTAGATTTACTTTGCAGCTGCAACCAAAACTCGATCTTTGGCTTGCGTGCCAAAAACTTTTGACTTATTTATGCTTATTTTTGCCAATATTTCGGTTTATTTTTTTTTTATTTTGTTGGCCATTTCTATATCAAGTTAAGAGAAAGTGTAGATTATGTGCAACGATAAGCACTTGGGTTGGCCACAAGCAACAACAAAAACAAGAAGAAGAAGGAAACCCGAACAATGCCTCATTGCTTGTTTCCAATAAATTGATTAAATTTTATGTTGCATTGTGGCAACTTGCCATTTACATGTGAGTGAGTCTCCTCCATGCAATGTAGCATGTTACGTAGCATGTCAAAGTTGCTCGTCTGGAGCGATTACATTGATGAATGAATTTCAACGGGCTATCACTTTATTGGCCAGGACAGACTGTCAAAGCAGGAGACTCCTACACAGCGGAAAATCTTTTTGCATGAAAAGCTAGTTAGGAAAAAAATTTGTAATTATTTGTGGCGATGTTCGACTGTGGCATGCACTGCAGACAATTTTGGTACGATGACAAGATTTGTATAGATGGGTGGTAATTGTGGCCATCGGAAGAATTTAAGAAAATATCATTGATATGATTTTTCTAAAGCTCACATGATGGCCATAACAAATTTGGCGGTTATAGTTTTTAAAGGATCATCAATCTTTATTTATTTTTTTTTTTTTAAATGCAAAAAAACACAAAATTTTCAAAGGATTCAGAAAATCTTTATTATTAATAGAAAGAACCATTCTGGCCATTCCCTTTTCAGAAAAATCGTCCATGCGCGGGTTCTAATTTTCGATGACGCTTTGGATCATAAAAATAACAATCGGTGTGTCATTTGTTGAGGATTACATGGAATTGTGTCTAAAAATGAGTTCCCTATATCCCTTGAAGAATTTACTTCCTCAAAACAAATTTAAAATTCACTTCCTTTGCTTTTATTCTCCCGCTCTTTATCAACGAGTACATCGAATTGCCATGAATTTCGCTTCACAAATTGTCCTAAATCCCGAATGCTGCAATGTAAATGTAGTATAGAGTCTGCGTTAGGAATGCTCGATACCACAAAAAGATCGAATTGATGTATTGAGTATTCCAAAAATTCGATACCGTTTCGATTTGAATCTCCAAAAACAATAAATCGATCGACTTTTTCATGTTTTTTTAAAGGAGTTCATTTGTAAGCAACGTAAGGCTCCAGGGGGAAAAATGGGCTCTGGCGATGCATCACGAGACACAAAAATATTCAGGGGGTGGGGAGTCTATTTTGACAAAATTTAGCGTCATGTAATTTATGGATGATCCCAAGAAGAATTAAATAAATTGGAGGACACTTCAAAGAAACATAAAATTTCTAATGTTCATTGTAAACTGAGATTGGGCCTATAAAATGAATCTATGAATGATATAAACTCTATCTTATTTATTTTTTTGTTATAGTGTATTGCAGCGTTGGGCACGCTCTGTTTGCTCTGTTTATTTTTTGGAATTAGCATCAGCCAGACCAGATTTTTACATAAAGGAACTTTTTGCAAAAATAAATTGCAAGCGCCAAATGTAAAATGAAATTTTGCTCGTTACCAATACTTGTCACATTTGTATCGGATCGACGATTAATCGAGAACCAAAATATAGGTAATGAATGTGCCCTATCGACTTCATACTCTCGATATTCAAAATATCGGATCGATATGGCGCATCCCTGGTCTGGGTTAAGGCAAAGTTGAGTTGAGAGTTAGAACAGAACCTTTCGACTTTTGCAAAAGTCCTCAACTCAAGCAAAGCGTGAATACCCCAAAAGAAAAAATTGAGTTGATAGTTCAAACTGAGCCTTTAAACTATTGCATAAGTCCTCAAGTTTTCTTTCTTAGTCTTAACTCAATAGCAAGAGCGATTAATTGAATGATATATTTTGGTTTGTATTTTTATTGACAACACTTTTTCTCTATTAATCTTTTTTTTTACCCTAAAACAACTACTTGATATTTCAGGTATGAAATGAATACAGAATCCTTAAGAAACGGCATATAGGTAACAGTCTCTGAGTGCCTGCGGAATATATGTATTTTAAAATAAGATTGTAAACTGCGATATTCTTAGTAGGAAAAGGTAATCAGATATCATTGGGTGTTAAGCCGCAAGTTTTCCAAAGAGGCAACGAGTTTTTTTGTAATATTATATTTCCGTAGTTCTAAAGTCGCCTAGATTTAAGTTTTTGGATTCAAGTAAGGAGCCGTACCCAAACTACGTGACCATGGAAAGGTAGGTCTTGAACCCAACCCCTCGCTTGGTTACTCAACCAATAATTAATAATACCCAATAATATTCGGTTTCAGAAAAATTAACCTCATGAATCAACCTTTTTTTTACAATTGCTAGGACTTACAATTGAGTAAGTGACAACTATGGGTTGGCCACCCAGGGTCACCCAATAGGGGGAGTTGTTCAAAAATTTTAAAAATTTGCTCACGTACTTTGCGTACAGCTCCTTAGTTCTGTCACGCCTCCTTCTGCCCATCATATATACATTAAACATATCCAAAATACCCCCATTGAACCCATAGCTACAGGGTATAAACATTGTTGCATTCCTTGAGTCTAACTTTACATTGACACAAACCACATCAATGCCTTAGTTTGGTTGGCTTTTGTCTAGTTTGGTTTCGGGTCCGTGCGCTTCTGGCCTGGCCTGAAATGTCAGTGCTCTGTGGCGAAATTTATTTGTTGCAAGTTGTCTTTTAAATAAATTTCTTGTCAAACGTCCACAGACATGACCATCCATGTTGTTAATGCTGCTGTTGTTGCCATCGTTAGATGCTGTCGATCTCTATGACCATTACATTCGTCAGTTGTTTAGGCCTCTGGAACGGCACAGTCAGTTTGTTACTGTGTGTGGGGGGGCTCTCTGGTAATAAGTCACATGCCTTGACAAAGACAAAACATTTTAAATAATTTAATGAACTTTTTTCAATGTTGGACAGCAACGTTTGGCCATTTGTTAGAATGCAAACCATGCCAACGTTTTTGGAGTTGTTTAAATTGCTTACTACGTCTTTAAATGGAGCACAACAAGAAAATAAAAAAATAAAAAATTCTCAACTGGACTTAACAGCTTTGACACCTTTACACCCAATGCAATAAAAAATTGCAATCCAATTGCATGCATATTATTATTATACAGGAATAACAACGAGCAGATTTACAAAATGACGAGCAAATCATTCAAACTTCATGCAATCATTCAATTATAATTTACAAGCTATGAACAAGAAGCCATCCCAAGGACAGCTGCCAATGCTGACGTAGATAGTTGCCCCCATGCCCCATGCTACAAAGCCAAAGCCAAGCTTTCTTTGCACCGAATTGCTGGATGACTTTTCAAACTCAATACTGACTTTAACAACTGCAATAACAACAACAACAAACAGCAATAGCAACAACAACAACAACCGCACGTACAAAGTTAATGTGGAATTGTTTGCCATGTGGAACTTAACGAGTTCAAGCAATTTTGCCTTTGGATTTTCTATTAATACAGTGAAGCCTCTTGGATAAGACAGGTGACAATTAGGTACATTAATTTTTCATATATCTTACATATACGTCAAGCTTAGAATATAAAAAGCAGCTTTTTAAGAGCGCATATCATAGTTATATCATGGCTGTAAGGCTGTATCCAGGGCCCTTTAGACAAAGTCCGGGACCTCTACACCTTTAGCTTGATTCACAACAGTACGACATTAATTTTCATATATCTTACATAAACGTCAAGCTTAGAAGATCAAAAGCAGCTTTTTAAGAGCGGACATTGGCGTAGTCCTATCATGGCCGTGAGCCTAGTATCCAGGGCCCTTCCAGACAGAAGTCCGGGACCTCTGACACCATTCGCTTGATTCACAACAGTATGACAGTATTCAGACTAGACCCCTTAGGACAGATCAGACCCGAGGGGAATCCTCCTTGCTGTCCAAAATCCTAGACATTATCACGT
The DNA here is from genome assembly GCA_037043745.1 of Chymomyza amoena. Lineage (NCBI taxonomy): Eukaryota > Metazoa > Arthropoda > Insecta > Diptera > Drosophilidae > Chymomyza > Chymomyza amoena. The sequence goes on along the minus strand of JBAMAX010002239.1, from coordinate 30,802 downwards.
TCACCTACTACGCCTTTGTAAAAGTATATATTTATAATATAAAGAGTTTTACGTTTGTGCTACATAGAGTACATGTGTGTTGCATTCAGGGTATTCACGCTTGCTGTTGAGTTGAGTACTTTTGCAATGGCCAAATGTGCAGGACTCAGTTTAAACTCTACTTTTCTAAGCCCAGAGGCTATACTAGTTTTTTGTTGAGGAAAAATATCGTCTAAAAATTCAACCATCAACCGTTTTCCGGAAAACGAAAACCAATAAAATAATCGGACTCGTTTGGATTTCTAAAGCTTTGTGCTTCAAATTTCAGAACAATTATGTTATTTGTTTTAAGCAAATCAAAGTTAAATTAAAGTTATATAATTTACCAACATTAAAATTAAAATAATTTTTAAATAATCTTTGAAATTATCTGTGTTGCATATAGGGTATTCACGCTTGCTTTTGTGTTGAGGACTTTTGCAATAACCAAATGTGGAGGACTAAGTTTTAGCTCTCAACTTTACTCTTTCTCAACCCAGAGGCTATCCGATTTTTGTTGTGGAAAAATATCTTCAAAAGTGAAATATCAGCCGTGCCCCGGAAAAAGGGAAGGTTTCAGAAAACCAATGAAGAATGCCAATTCAATCTGATTTCAAATGTTTCGTGCTTCCAATTTCATTCAAAATTCATTGGCTTTTATTTTTTTCGATCAAATCTGAACGAATTGCCAAAATTGGGTTCAAAGGTTTACGAATTTTAAATTAAAAATTTTTTAAATATTCCTTGAAATTATTAGATTATTATGCCATTTATGCCAATTTGAGTGGAAATTTATTTAAAAGCAGATAATAAATTACTAGCTATATTTTAATCAAAATAAACTCTAATCGATAATCGAAAAATGCAAAGCAGTTAGCAGCTACTGTTGAGGAATTTATCTAAAAAATTAAGGTCAAAATAAAGAGAGAAGTTATAAAAAACAAAAAATGTTGCAATTGAATGCAAGCAAAAAATTGATTCCTTTTCGTTTTCCGGAGCACCTTTTGGTTTAAAGCCTCAAACAGCTTATAAAATTCAATAAACATATAGTGTTTTAAATCGTTCAGTTTTTGGACAAATTTTCTCGATGTTTTTAACAAAAAAATATTTGCTACCCAAAAAGTGGGAAACGTTTTTTATTCCATAGTAAATATATCGAAATATGATTATTAGAGAGCGACTAGAGATATCTTTTGGTATACAACCCCAAGCAAGTCATAAAACCCAAAAAATTTATAGTTTTGAATCGTTCAACTTTTGAAAATTTTGAATCGATGTTCTCTAAAAAAAAATTGGTTTGCTATACAAAAATGTTGGAAACTTTTTTATTCTATTATTAAAATTAATGAATTTTTGACAATAATCATACAGAGGTATAATGAATAATACTAAGAAGGAAATTTAGGGAAGAAGTAAGAGTTACCTTAAAAATTAAAACTAAAAAAAATAGCTACGAATTGGAGTTTCTTGACAAAAGTTTATTCTTTGGAAATCTTCTTTAATAATTTAGTAAGAATATGCTGCATCATATAGATTTAACACTTATTTAATATTTATTTTATTTTTGGACGGGTAAATAAACACATTTAGAGACTTTTGAAAGATTCGTTAGATTAAAAATTGATTCATAGAAAGATTTTGTTGGAAAAGAATCTTTAATACCGATAGTTATAACTTAATTTTATGAAATTTAGGAGAGAAGTAATAGTTACAGGAACTAACCTAATTGTAAAAACAGTTTATAATAGTTAAGAAACCACGAGTTTCTTAACAGAAGCTCAAATCTGGATGTGATTCATCATATAGATTTGACGTATATTTAATAGATGGGTTGTTTTGATTCAGAGACTTTTGAAGAATTCATTAGATAGCCAATTGATTCTCTAAAAGATTTTGGTGGCGCAGAGCCCCAAGTTTCCCCTAGAATCTTTAACAAACTAATAGATACCTATAACTTTGTTTTAGGATTAGGGAAGAAGTAATAGTTACAGGAACAAACAAAAATGTAAAAATAGTTTATAATAACAATGGAAGCAAGAGTTTCTTGACAAAAGCTCGAATTTGGATCTGATACATCATATAGGTATGACGTATATTTAAAACAAATGTTTTTTTCTGGGTGGCTTGTGTTGATTTAAACATTTTTTGTAATAATTGTTACAGGAACAAATTAAATTGTATACATATACTAGCCGGCCTCCGCTGCGCTCCGGCACGCTCGCTTCACTCGCTCGTCTACATCTAGAATCTTTCCGATTGGAAAACATCGTCCGATTGATCGATGAGTGGATTAATTTTATCATAAAATTTTCAACCACTCGCCATCCTTACATTTTAACCATGTTTGATGGAGAATTGGTAGTTTTCTTCTCGGCATTGTAAGCAGTATCTGATATTAATGTTTTCGTGCACTAATAATGTTAACGCGCCGTCCGCGAAAGTCGCGAAACAGGAGTGTGGAAGGCTTCGTGGCTAACTTCGCGGCACCATGAAGGTATAGTCGATAAATGAAAAAAAAATGTTAGGAGTGGCAACCCTTATCTCTTAGGTGTATGAAAAATATATGTTGGCCGATTCTCAGACCTGCCCAATAAGCACACAAAATTTCATGAGAATCGGTCTAGCCGTTTCGGAGGAGTATGTTCACACAAAAACCAATATTCACAATCCCACGAACCAATTCGCACAAACTCATCGCAATAGGCTTAAAACTTCCGCATTGACCTCTAACACACGCAAAAATCAGATTCATCGACTCGTTCATGAGAACACCCATAATACGTAAAACATAAGTTTCTTCTTATATATATAATTCTAGTTTCACAATGTTAGTTACCATACTCCTCCGAAACGGCTGTACCGATTCTCATGAAATTTTGTGTGCCTCAATAAAATAAAATTTATAACGTTTATAATTTTTGTGGTTCCTTTCGACAAAAACAATTAACTAAAAAATATTAGTTAATCTGACAATGTAACATACACAATGCCAACCCAAATTAAAAAAAAAAAAAAATGATATTACATAGCCTATTCTCGTCCCAGGAAGCTTCTGAACATTTTAAAAAAGTCCCATTAAAATCGGACAAAGGGTTTGGCGTCCAACCTCATACAAACAGACATACACTTTTTTTTATATATAAGATAGTTTACAATAGCTAGGAAAGTACGAGTTTTTTGACAAAAGTTTATTTTTTAGAAATCTTCCTTCATAATTTAGTTGGGAGATTTTTAAAGGATTCGTTAAATAGCAAATTGATACTCAGTGCGATTTTAGTGGTGCAGAACCCGAATTTCCCCTGGAATCTTAAGCTTTATATTTTTATTGTCTACATTTACCACTTTTAAAATACTTCAGTAACTAAGTTTAATATTTTACGAAAGTTTCTTCCTTGGGAATCTTTTAATGTCTTTACTGTAGAGTTTATCACTTAACGCTTATTTTATTTTTGCACAAACTGTGCTTTGGCTACTTTTAAAGAGCTGTAATAAGATTTTCCTCTTTTACCTCCCTTGAAATTAAAGTCTTCAACAAAACAATCGTTTCGCTATGCGCGCATTCACTGTACCAAACTTTTGCTTTGGCCATGTCAGCCAAGTCAACGCCAAAATTGCAAACGTAACAAAATCGAAGCTGCTGCAGGCAAAAATAATTGACATCTGTATAAGTTTGCTATTTGATTTGCAACGATAACAAGTGTGGCAAGCACTTGAAGAGCCAGCTGGAACCAACAAAGACCGCGAACGAATCTTGTACAGCTCGTTGTGGATGTGGAGTGAGAAAACGTCGCGAAATGTCTGCAAGTTTGTCTATGTCTGGAAGTCTGTCCAATTTTTTTTTGTTTCACCTGCGCGATTGTATTTCAAAGTAGAAAAATTACAACGAAATAAGAGTTGCAGACAGATACTCGTACTACGTACAACATACTATACTATATACTACTATATACTACCAAATGCAATCAACTGCAAAATTATGTGGCAGCTGGCAGTCAAATTATCTATGCACTTTATATGGTCAGGGAGCAACTCTAAGAAAGTGGCAAAGATGGCAACCCAGTTAGCCGTTGATGTTTTTATTAGTGGGCACTGAGTTATGACCATATTAACCGGGAGTTAGTTAGCCGACGACCAAAACCCAGTTAAATTTTACTATATAAGCTGAGGCAAAAAAAAAAAGAGTCGGTGAAAGAAATTTCCACTTAATTTTTTTGTTGCAAGTAAGTAGTAGACTAATGTTGCTGCTTGTAAATGTTGACAGCAACATGTTTACCGTTTTCATAAGCAACAGCGGCAACATTAGCAACAAAAACAACAACAACAACAGTGGCATGTATGGAACCCTCTTGCCACTTTTGGTGGCAAGCTCTAGACAATGCACAACATTTGGCATTTACATGAGAATTATAAGCTTAAACATTTGTTGGTTGCTTTTTTTTTTTTTGTTATCCATAAAATAATAGTTTATGTTGATTTTTAGCTTAGAATGGCAGTAGCTAGAAAAAATTTGGGGGGATCGGTAAAAGTATCTGGGCATGGTGAGATACTCTGTACGGAAGCATTTTGTTTATTACCCAAATGGATGTTTGCTAGGTATAAGAAAGTGCATAAACTTTGCAAATTGCTCATAAATATTTTACGTAACGTTTTAAAGCTAATATTAAGCACAAAATATGGGGAATAGAGTGGGAGCCGCCAACTTTGGGATACCCTGTAACGTCAATAAATAATCGCGTAAACAAAAGAAAGAAAGGAAATAATGCCCTTAAAACTTTATTTTTTGGTGTGTTCATGCATGTTATATTATTATAACCTAAATAACGATAAAATAAAAAAACTTATTTTCTGTGATATTATAAAGGGTCTTAATAACAAGTTCGGTAGCTTTAGCACTAAATCTCTCTGAGAGGCAGACGGTTGAACATTTATCTTTGAATTACTTTACTTACTTGAGTACATTTGGGAGGTTCTGCGACTTCTCCTTCTTAAATACGTTTACAAAAAAAATGTCTCGCTCAAGAATTCAAAGCAACCTAAATAAAATAAAATAAACCTATTTTATGTGACATTATAAAAGGTCTTAATAAAAAGATTTTTAGCGCTACCTATTATTCGCTCTAAGATCTAGAATTTTATTCGTATGATTGGACGGATGAGCATTTCTCTATGGATTTCCTTTTGGAGGTGTCTTACACATATTAATAAAAAATTATCTCGGTCAGGAATTCAAAGCATGAACGACCATGAAAACTACGATTAAATAAGTAACGACCAAATCGTAAATTTGACAAAAATATGTTTCTTTTATAATCGATGTGTAATTCAATTCAATTAAGAAAAAATTTACCTTTTTGTCGAAAAAATTATAATCCTGCATATTCCTTTTAACAATTTTCCTTTCCATTGTTTTTTTTTTTTTGGAGCAAACCTATATTCGTACCTACAAGTTCTGCAAATTTGTACCGATTTTGAAGAGAACCGAAAGTTACATCAAAAAATCAATTTAAACTATATGGAGTAAATATTTAGCTGATATTTTGAGGGCTGTATTAAAGAGCACAAATTTCAAACCGCGAAGATCTACTGCAGGGGAACGGGGGAAAATATTGTTATTCAACACACTAGATCTTCCCAGGAAATATTTCTAGCTCTCAGAATCTCCGAAATCTAGGTCTTCATACAGACGAACGGACAGACAGCCATGGCTCAATCGCTAATCGAGGTGATGATAAGCATTTTGGTATAGAGAACTGCCATCCCTCCTTCTGTCCATATAGGGTATAAATACTTACAAATCAGTTTCGTTAACCAGAGCTATTGATTTTAAGCCATTTTTTTTTTAAGTTCGAAGAATGTCTTTTTTCAAATATATCGAAATCCTTTCCATAATAAAGTTTTTAAGTACGAAGAATGTCTTTTTCCAAATATCTCGAAATCCTTTCCATAAAAAAAAATTTAATTGCAATTTCAGGTACCAGATAATGAATTTTTTTAAATTTGTAAGCTGGTGTGATGAGTAAAAAAAATTCTCAAGTCGGTTTTAAGTTTCAAGTCCAATTCTTTAGAATATCTGATAGCTGACATCTAAAATACTAAATTGCGATTATCTCCTCCATTTGACCCAAATCTTAAATTAGATTATTTAATCTCTTATGATTGCCCGAATCCCAAATTAGATTATTCAATCTCTTATGATTGCCAAAATCTTGGCATTCATAAGAACAGGCATATCTAAATTTATTTTGTCCTCTTTTAGCTGTTACTTTGTGGGGCCCCAACGTCTTATTCTCTGTACACTTAAACATATTATACCCCTTACCATTAAGAGTACCTACTGGCGGTTTCAAAAAGCAGGTTGAAAAGTAGGGATTCCCTAGAGCTTTTCAAGGGGCGGTGTAAAGAGGTAATAGAGGCACCTGTCGGCGTTCAGTTACGACTTTACGAATTTTCATTCTGATAAAATCTTTCATCTTGCTCGTCGTTCTCAGCTCCCAAATATGAAGCAAAAACGTCATAATAAGGAGAAGGACCCCGAAATTATGAACTATTGCAGACCTTCGTTTTCTAGATTGCTGATTACAATCCAAATCCAAAGTTTTCTGAGGATTACTTACTTTCATTATTGGTGCTTGTGACTCTCGATTCAATACCTTTCAATCCATTCGTCTCTCATGCCAATAAAAAATGTTGTTTCCGTTGTTAAAAGTACAAGATTTTCGAGAAAATAATCGATGAAGCTGGTATATAGGGGCTGGGGTATAGATTGAATTTTTCCGTCTTTTACATGGGCTGAACATTTAAAGCGTATTGAAAAACCCGCTGGAATTGATTATAGTTGTTTTTGTAGTTGTTGTCGTGCAACAAATTGAGTCTAATTAATTTTGCAGCAAAAGTAGTCACTTTTGTTGGATTTGCCTTTAACGGTAGACAAACTAAACAAACAACAAACAAAAACAACTACAAAGAAAATAACAACAATGGCGGACATATTGACTATGCAAAGTAAGCAAGATACAAACTTATACATAAGTAGTACATAAAAAGAAGAAACATTTACATTGATGCATTGATGATGCAGCGGTCTCTTAACTAATGCCTTAGATATGCAAATTGATAAAAATTCTTCAACCATTGATTGGCCTAAGCTCACAAATCTCTGGCACTCTTTTGCCTAATTGTTGTTTCGAATAAAATTTACATAAGAAATTATTTGAAAAGCTACTGAGCATGGAAAGTGGAAAGCTTTCCCAAAGGGCTTACAAAAAGTCTTTTCCAATTTTGGGTTTGTGTGTCATACAAGACTATTCCAAATCAAACTGGTTTCGCAGCCAAAGCCACAAATTGACTTCTTATGTAGCACGGACAGCGACATGCCACACCTAGCTGATAACAGATAGCACTATGACAGCTGAGAGGTTGCACTGGTGGCAAAAAACTCAAACAGATAAATACAAACCGACTTGGAACTTATCAATGACCAACTGCAGCGCCGGTGGTCATGCCAATGCAATTGACATTAAAAAAAAATATTATATATATAAAAGTAAAAATAAAAGCGGCAGAGAGCACAGAGAGAGCACGGAGAAGGCGCTCACAATCAGCCCAAGCCGCAGCTCATTATGAATGCGACAAGTTGCACAAGTTTGTGGCAGCCACAGTGGGTAGGCAGGCAGATTGGAGCCCTCTGCGTGCCTAGCTGTCGTGCATCAAATCTTCATATAACGTGGCAAACAAATAGGCAACAAGTTGCAACAAGGTTGATGGGAGGCTACTCCACACACAGCTGGACATAGAGCCAGGCAGACTGCAGCCTGCAGGTTGCCACTTTAATTGGCAAAGTTTTTTTTCCATTTTTTTTTTTTTTTACCAACCACCACGCTCATAAACTATTTTAAGTTTTTCGCTTTCAGGGTATTATGTGTTATTTTTTTTTCAAGTAGTTTGTTATTAGTTTGGAGAGGGCACCGTAGAGCCCATAAAATATGTGGCCAACATTTACTTGATGGTTTTGAAGAAAAAATCACTGAATACCTACTTTAAAAAAATATGCAGAAAATATTATTTTCTTTTAGTCTCTTGTACAGTATTTTTGGGATTTCCACAGTGTCCGAGTTGACAACTTAAAGCTATAAATTTATTGAAAAATAATTTTAATTTTTTTTCTGACTGAAGCCAAAAATTTCAAAACCTCCTTTGGGTGCACTAGGGTGGACCCAATTTTTTCGGTATAATAGCTCTCAGGGATTTAGATTTTTTGAGTTATTTAAAACCGGGGCTATTGGGTGATTTTAATAGACTAAATATAATTTCTAGTCGGCCACTTTATTCAAAATACTTGTTTTTTAATATTTAAACATCGATTAGAACTTCCATTAAGAATTCAAACAAACGTTTTTTATCCTCTAGCCAAATGTGTATTTTGGGGTTTTGAGAGTCGAAGAATCCCTTTTTACCTTTAGTGTAGTTTTTCTCGTTTTTTTGATTGAAAATTGACAAAATGGTGCGAAAATCGACGAATATTTCACTTATTCCCATTATAGTTCCCAAGCACTCTAAAAAGTATCGTCGATTTGCGTAACATTTTGGCAAATTAAAAAAAAACGAAAAACATACTCAGAGGGCAGCGCTCAAAATAAAAAATTATATCAAAAGTGGATTGTACGACTACAAAAACCTAAAAAAAATAAAGTTTTTTGGCCTTGTAAATAGAATTTAATTTAATTTTTTGAATACTTTGAAATTTCGAAATTCATTTTAGAACCATAATTTCTTGAGCAAAGTTACTTAAAATGAGTGAGAGAATCAAAATCGCTGAGAAACCCAGAACGTACTTTCAAAGAAGGTTCCTGCATTACACAAAGAAAATTTTTCTTTTAACAAAAATTGGTATGGTTAGCTCGTTTTTAATTATAATATAAATTATTGCTAAGGTAATATTTTTGTTTAATTTTATTTAAAAGATAGAATAGTAAAGAATTAGCAATATTTTATTGAAAATTTGTATCAATCAAAAATAACTCCGCGCCAACAGGAGAATTTAACGAAAAAATAAGGGAAATATAGTATACAAATTTATCGAAAATAAAAAATGAAATATGCGAAATTAACAAAAAAAAAAATAGTTTTTCAGAGAACCCAAAAACGTATCCGAAGAAAATTGTTTATTACATGTAATTGTTTATTAATCTTACTTGAAAACTCTATAAATTATTTCTCAGTATTTCGAGGTTATGTCCGAACCCTGACTGCCTGGGGATACTTTTACTCACAATATGCTTGATTTTATTATAGGGTTACAAGAACATCTTAAATGCTATCCCCTGTAATTTGATTTTATTCACTATGTTATTGAAAACATCTAGCCAGTTCCGTAGAAATTAGGAAATTCAACTAGTATTGTTCTTATTCCACCTAGTACTTTGACATCTCAATTGAGTTTATCATCTGTAATATTTGCTAATTTTTTTCAGAATTACACTCCAAAACAGACTGGAAACTCTAAAAATTGAGCTGTGCTGCTAAATTTAGAATTTAAAAAATAAAATTCACTCTTTTTCAATTTTTCATTTCATATTTTTCTCTGTTGATATGCTATATATCCTTTAATCTCTTCAATAAATTCTCAAAATTCCTTAACTTTAAAAAATCTCATATTTTCTTTGTTCCAAACATCTGAACACACTTTAATAGAATATTTATAAAACATTATTTTTGCTAAATTGCTTGTTAATTAAGAAAAAACAGCTGATGTATTGCCATACAAAATAGAATTCGAAGAATATCTAAGAATTTTTTAAAATTATTTAATTCTAAATATGGAAACTTTTAAAAGTATGGATTTTGTCAATTCGATTGAATTTATATTACAAGAAAACAGTCCGAGCTAAAAAATATTAAAAAAAAATTAGTTTTTATAAAATTAGGAGAATCAAATGTGCAAAGTCAAAAGTAATCCAAATATTAAATGAATTTTTGTTCTCCGAGCTCGACTGAATTAAGGAGATAATTCGAATTCTTTTCTCTCAATGGATTTTGTTTTTACATTGTATTGCCCTGGTACTTTGAACTCAGTTCAGTTTGTTATCATGATAAAATAGAGTTAAAGAAATACAGAATTTACGAACTTATTTAGGCGAATTTTTTTTCCAAATTTTTGTATTTTCAAAAAAACAAAATCATAAAATTTTATGAATTATTATTATTAATATTTTTTAGTGTGTCTCATTATAGATTTTTCGAATTAATTGTTTTTTTTTAATTATATTTATTCACAATCTATGCCTTAGACAACAAGGAAAAATAGTTAAACTCCAATGGAATAACTGTTTGAATTTAAAATTAATAATATATAGAATTATAATTTCTTTGAATTAAAATATTTCTTCTAAGTGCAGACTGTACTGTAGTCATTCAGTACACCTTAAGTTAGTAACAGTCATAACTTGCACTTATCTCTAGAAATAAAATAAGACCACTTAAAGAGCATTAAAGCTTTCATAGTGATAAAGTAAAAACTTTTTCTTGTTGCTTTTATTGATTTATAGCATCAGCAGTTGTCAGCGGACTACGCGTCGTATAAGTAATGCAAGTTTAAGACCCTCATTCGGCTTTGATTAAAGCGGCTTAAAAGAATTGCACTTAATGCATTGCTCAGCTGCCAACAAATGAAATGCAAATTTAATATAGATACATCCGTCTGCAATTAGTCAGCCCACGTTTAACTGATCGAGCACTTATCATGCATGTGGCAAATGTGGCCCATGTTACCCATGACGTGGCAGCCAAGTTACCAATCCGGTTTCAATTCCACAACTGCCACATCAAGAGAGACTGTGCAAATAAATGTTATTATTTCTATAACTTGGCGGTTTTGTATGGCCATTGTGACCAATGCTGACTGCGACTGCATTTAATTATGCCATTCACCCGCTAGCCAAGCCACACCAAGCAAGATCAGGCCAGACCCGAGCAGACCAGTCCCCAGCCAAGCCAAAATCAATATCATTTGGAGTTGTTACTTTAATGAACAATTGTCAGCAGGCACAACGGGCAACACAATTTTTGGCACATTGTAAATAGCATTGGACGATATTGGAGACAGTGTGGAGTTGGCCAAAAAAAAATAAATACAAAATAAATAAAAATGTTGTACATTGGTTGCAATCTTACCCTCCATTTACTATGTGGCTTGGCCTAATCAAATTCCCATTAAAAACAGAAAATGCTGCAACTGCAACTTCAGCTCTATCGTACAACATGCTGCAGCTGTGCCGCGCTTGCAACAACCCCAGCTGAGTGACTACAACTTGGTTATTGTATTTTCTGAGCATTGCAACTTTTGTTTTTTTTTTTTTGTTGCAAGTCCACACCCAAAATTTGCGGCTGCCGCTTGTTAGACAAGTTACCAAAAATAGACCATAACCAAAGTCAGTGAGTGGAGCACAAAATTTATGAAAAATTACAGCAGCTGTTGGCGTGGCAAGGCAATTAAAAAAATTTTGATTCAATCAGGGTGGTAGTCGCACGACGGTGGAATACCCTGCTACAAACTTTTTGCAAGGGAAATATTATTATACTAGGGCAAATCAATTTGCATGGGGCCAAAAAAAATTAATTAAAAACAGAAAAAATTTTAAAAATACACAAAAATACACACACCCTCTGGAGGTGCTCAAAATTTAAAATAAATGTCAAAATAGGTTCAATCCCCAAAACTTTTTTTTGGACTTGTAAATCTGTCTGTCATTTTTTGAATCTTTATATATATAATTCTTCTGTGAGTGTGTATGTCATTGAACTTCTCTTAAACGACTGGAGCGATTTTGATAAAACTTTTTGTCTGTGTTCAAGGGGATCTGAGAATGGTTTAGATTCACAATTTTGTCCGCTAATTGCGACTAAACTACTAAAAAGGACAATTTGATTTTCCAATACAACATTTTTTTTGTTAATTTACGTTGGCATTGTGTACATTGTCAGATTAACTAATATTTTTTAGTAAATTGTTTTTGTCGAAAGGAAACACAAAAATTATAAACGTTATAAATTTTATTTTATTGAGGCACACCAAATTTCATGAGAATCGGTACAGCCGTTTCGGAGGAGTATGGTAACTAACATTGTGAAACTAGAATTTTGTATATAAGAAGAAACTTAGGTTTTACGTATTATGGGTGTTCTCATGAACGAGTTGATGAATCTGATTTTTACGTGTGTTAGAGGTCAATGCGGAAGTTTTAAGCCTATTGCGATGAGTTTGTGTGAATTGGTTCGTGGGATTGTGAATATTGGTTTTTGTGTGAACATACTCCTCCGAAACGACCGATTCTCATGAAATTTTGTGTGCTTATTGGGCAGGTCTGAGAATCGGCCAACATCTATTTTTCATACCCCTAAGAGATAAGGGTTGACACTTCTAACATTTTTTTTTTCATTTATCGACTATACCTTCATGGTGTGTTCACGGGCGCGAAGTTAGCCGCGAAGCCTTCCACACTCCTGTTTCGCGGCTTTCGCGGACGTCGCGTTACGCTTACAATGCCGAGAAGAAAACTACCAAATCTCCATCAAACATGGTTAAAATGTAAAGATGGCGAGTGGTTGAAAATTTTATGATGAAATTAATCCACTCATCGATCAATCGTACGATGTTTTCCAATCGGAAAGATTCCAGATCTAGACGAGCGAGCGAAGCGAGCGTGCCGGAGCGCAGCGGAGGCCGGCTAGTATTTTTATAAAAACCTATTTTGGAAAATTGGGCGACTAGTAATTCATAGTTTCTTGGACAAAATTGATAAGAATGATCCAAAGAATAAAAATCGCTGAGAGCTCTTATACTGAAACAAAAAGATCCATCTAATATCATAAAATTGTAAGCGGAAGAGGGATACGGGCTACAGACATGAACCAAAATCAATTTTTCTATTATGATTTTGTGTTTCTGATAGAGTTGCAGTCATTGAGAGCAAGTTTTTACGTACTGTCAGATATTTTTGTATAAAGAGGTAATAATATACCACTAGTAACATACATTTACAGGGCGGCCACATCTAAATGTGGCCCGTAGAAGTCAGTTATTGCTTTGACCAATTAAAAAAGATACTTATTGTTCATAGAAATCACAGACTGCACCTACGCGCCGAAATCGTGAAGTCATGTAACGAAAATAGTCTAGATGCAAAAGTTAAGCAAGTCTGGTAATCCACGAATGAACCCCTATGACCAAAAAGTGACCGTCTAATATGGTGTTTCTGCAAAGTCTTTTGATTGAGTAGCCGTTCTTCAATAACTTTGATTGGGTAGTCCTTCATCAATATGACCCTTTGCCCCACTAAGGAGAAATGGAATCTAAAAAGATGACGTCCTTCTTCGAAAACGAGCTGTCAAAACCAGTAGCCATCAATGCACAAGCATTATTGAGCTACAATTAGAGATTTTTTGATTGCTCAGGAATATACATTTTTTTCAAAACGTTTACTAAAAATTGCGATAAATTTTAATTGAATGCATAAATAGCATGCTGAGCCGTACATTTTTTAATAAATTATATTTCCAAATGTAATAGATGGGTAACTTAATTATCTATAGTTTCGTAAAAAATAAGCGAAATCAGCTTAGTAGAACCAAAGATATTTACTTCTAAGTTGTCACATTTTTTTTAAATTGCGAAAAATGTTTTTTTTTTAACATCTCAATTTTATTTTTAATTTATTTTTAATTTTAATACTCAAGGAGATCCTTGGATCAAGTGAAATGTCTGTGCCAAAAAAAAAAAACATTAACTTTTTCTTTAATTTTTATTCCAAAAAAAATTAATCGCAATGTAGCTGCGTAGTTAAAGAAAAACATGTCTTTAAAAAAGAAAAAAAAACTATGAGGCGGTTCACCTTGTCGGGCAGAAATGCAGAAGTGCCCTACCGCCAAAAGTATGCTAAACAAAAATAAAACTTAGTTGACTTTTCTTTAAATTTGTATTCCAAAAACAAATTAGTCGCATGCAGATGGAGCCACCCTGTATTGCCTTATGACCCTATGGGTGAAACAGACGATTTATCTCGCAGTAAGATTTACTAAATGTTAAGTAAAACATATAGTCCGGATTAGCGGGTACTCACTTGAATTATCTTAACAATTATTAATTTTAAAAAAATATGTATACCTAATAATCCTAATAGTGGTTTTCTATACAAGTACCTCAAGACGTCATTAGGTTTATACAATTTGTACACATACACTTTGTCGCGCAGAAATGCAGAAGTGCTCAAACGCCAAAACCATTTTAAATGTATTTTTTAAAAATAAATAAAGTTGTAGATTTTATTCAGTAAGAGATTCAGTAAATATATAGTAACAAGTAATAACATTGACAAAAATTAATTTTTTTTATTTTTTTTAAACTACACTTTCTAAGATTATGATCTCCATCGCCATATGACACCTGTAAGCAACTGATAATTGTTACCCACGTTGTACGTCTGGGGCTTTCGCGCTTAACTCTTACTCTTAGGCTTTTCGCATTGTCTGTGCAGAAATGCAGAAGCTGCCCGACCGCCAAAAGTATGTAAAGTCTGCTTGTTTTTAATCAATTGATAGCTGCGATCTTCTTCAGTGGAAGATTCATTAATAATGATTAGCTAGTAATGGTATTGACTTTTACAAAACTCAATTTTGAAGGTTTTTTAATAGCCTTTCATATATCAGCTCTTCACGCCAAATGACACTATTTAACAGCTGACTATTGTTACTCTCGTTGTTGGTCTCGCCCTTTTTTCCCTATGCCTTGTTTTTTGAGCTTGTTCACGTCGTTACTCGGGCACTTTTGCCTTTTTGCAATTTTGTCCGATAAAACGAATACCTTTACTGCTTCGTGCAAACAGCCTACTATGCTCCTGGTTAGTGTACAACAGCAGTACAAATTAAAAACCTCAGAGTGAAACTTATTGTAGCAGTTAAAGTTGTTCCAAAAAAAAACAAATAAAAATTGCACGCAATTCATGTTAGACTTATATGGTAGCAACCAAAAAAAAAAACTATATATAAAAAAATTTATAATACAAATACAAAGCTGGCACAAGATTTGCATACCAAGGTCATTTGAACGATCAATCGAACGATCGATTTTAGTATAGCAAATGTGGTTTAATGTCAAGAGAGATATCGCTGTAAGCCGCCCAACTGTCATTTATTATTTCAGACCTTGCACCCATTTGAGTTACATCTAATTGCAGGCCTTGCTGCTGCTGCTGCTGCTGCAGCACGCCCCAAGTTGGCCAAGTGGCAAGCAGCGTTGCAAGCAAAGTGGCTTATATTAAGTGGCCCAAGCAAACGTGGCCAACATCAAATTACAGGTTTATACATTTCCGCTCATTTTAGAAGCATCGATCTGACAGTTATTATAAGTACACGCAGTCATTTGTGCAAATTAGCAGGGAGCAAGTCGACGTCGTCGACAACATCGGGAACTTAATGAACTTGTCCCGGGCTACCATTGGCTTCTATATTTTATGATAAGTAACAATGCACTGAACTGAACTGCATAGTCAGTTGCCAGCTCTATTGGACGGCAGCAATTTATGGGATCAACAGACCCGTTAGTGCCAAATTACAAATGGGTTCGTAGCAAAGTGCAAAACAGACGTGGAAATAACCAACAAGACATTAACCCGGCGCATGCCTGGCCGCTTGTTGGGGCCGTCGGGCAACCCAGCCGACCGACCGACTGCACAGCTGCGCTGCCAATAATTGCACTCATATGCTGAAGTCGCTGCCGCTGCCGCTGCTGCTGCAACTAATGTTGTTGTTGTGGCAGTTGCAGCGCCAAACAGCTGCTGGCTGTCGCTGTTGTTATTGTTGTTGTTGTTGTGCCTTTGCGGCGGACTCGAATCAAAGCTAACAGCGATTGAAAGATATGAGTGCAGCAGCAGCCGCAGCGGCATCGGCAGCGGCGGAGACCAACAGACAAGTCGACCAACCAACCAAACGACAGTCGTTGGCCACAAAAACATAAAACAATAAAGTTTGGGGCGCTGCGCAAAAGAATAATCGCATAAATCATGCGGACTTGCGGCAGCGGCAGCGGCGGCGGCGTCTAAACTGCACTAACGGCAACAATGCAAACCACAAGGAGAACGCGAACAACATTACCCAGCTAGGCACTGTGGGTTGAAAGTCATTTTTGTAATCCTTTTTTGTAGTTTAATTAGGAGTAAAGGGAAAAGCTTTTATGGGAAGCATAAGCAGCTTTTAATACTAATTACGGCTAAATAAAACACCTAGAATGAAGGTACTGCAGCATAGAGTACTATACATGGTCTGTCCAGAAGAAAGAGGGATTGTTTTTTTTATCGCGTTTATAGTCCGCACTGCCGGTGGTTCTTTCTTCTTTGTTTTATCAACTTCTAGTGGAGCATAGGTCGTCAACAATTCATCTGAACCGTATCCTATTGGGAGCTGCCGTGCAGAAGTCGTTTCATGAGTAGCTCGCAGAAGTAAGTTCGGCATCAATAGTCCTTTGCTATGTTCCTGAGCGGCCGGTGGCTGCCTTGTGAATTACCTTTTAGGGCTTGTTTAGTGATGTATGGGTTCGGCTTGTGTAGTGTAGATTGCTCTTCTCCGCAGCTTTTGCATCTTCCTTCCCTACGCTGTGAAATGAGTAATCTTTTGAATCCG
Source organism: Chymomyza amoena (assembly GCA_037043745.1). Classification (NCBI taxonomy): domain Eukaryota; kingdom Metazoa; phylum Arthropoda; class Insecta; order Diptera; family Drosophilidae; genus Chymomyza; species Chymomyza amoena. Next base: position 14,116 of record JBAMAX010002239.1, on the reverse strand, counting down.
CTCGATGAAGTGATAGAAATCAGCACTTGCGGGTAGGAATACCATGATACCAGGATACCATTCGCCATTTCGGACTCGTTTTTTCGCTCAATAAGACCGATAAACTTTTGTCATACGTATTTTCGTATATTTTCTTCTTTTTAGATTCCATTTGCATTAGTAGGGCAAAGTGTTGCAACGATTCTTTTAAATCTCGTTCTAATGGGTGCATCTCTATATATATCGTTCCATGTACAACGTGCTTCTGCTAGTTCTTTTTCGATAGTCCTATGCCTAGTCGTTGCCCTTGCACCTGGCTGTTCCTTTTGGGTTCCAGGCTAAAGCTTGTCGAGAAATTTAATTTCTTGCCTGTCTTATTGTATGCCCAATCCAATTCCATTTGCGTACCCCAATCTCGTTTACGGCAATCTTTTCATCTGTTCTGATTAGAAGTTCTATGTTTGAAATGTATATATATAGATATATTCACATCTTTTACCAAGAATTTATTAATATATTTTCCACAAAAGTTTATCGTAGTACAAAAACAAATTTCATCAGTTAGGCAAATTTTTTAAGGTGTCAAATCATATTTTCTATCCCAAGAGGTCTCCCTAAAGTAATAAAAATTTTCTTTGTGAGCTTTGTTTCTGAAATATCATAATTTTGTTCTCTCTTATAAGACCAACTTCCATGACAAACTGTAAGCGTTACAAAATCTATTACTAAGACCATTAACCCTACTTTCGGTATAATGAGGTTCGTTAGAGCAGGATGTTCGAGCATGATCCTGAGCCTACAAATCAAAGCAAAGAATGGGACTTTTAAAAGGACGCTCATTTAGTCTTTCGATTCCATAGGATTGATCTGTCTCAAACACATTGCATCTTCAACAGTCTCAAAATCGCCCTGAAAGACCTTATCACTACTTTGTATTAGCATTTTATCCACTATCTTCCAGAAATCGTACGAAAGCTGTAAAGTTGAAAATTCAGAAGGCTTCTTTTATAAAGAATCTTAAGTGTAATTAACATTTCTGTGAATAAATATTTCTTAGACAGCCCATCCACTTTTCGAAGAAAAAAATGCGATTAGGCGAGATAGTATCCAGAGCCGTGCGGTGAAAAGTAAGGGTCGGTGGTGACTATCGAATTTTTTAAGACTTTCGAAAAACTTTAAAAAAGATTCGTGTATTATTTTCAAATCTACGTAAAGTTTTTGGAACTCTTTGGAATACTTATTGAGGTAATATTGTTGCTATATAAATTTATTTCGTACTTGGGAGACTTATGGGGTTAGTATTGTTTTGAATATCTGGTTTAAGTTTTTATTCTTAAAATTATAGTTTTTTTTTTTTTCTTAATTTTTCCCTGAAATTTTATAATAAGCACAATAACTGCGTGCAATAAATAACAATATTCATTCTTATAACTCAGCCTAGTCTGGAAGGTCTGAAGAAATATTAAATTTTAAATCAATTAAAAATAAGCATTTTAGAGCCACAAAGTCCATAAACTTCTTTGTAAAATCTCGACACACTCCAAACTTTCAAAATTGTACTAAACAGTCGATTCACTTGATTTTCGTTTCAGTTATTTACTCAAGAAAGGCGCAAAATAAATTTTGAATTTTGAAAGTGATAAACCTGCTAAGCGAGAAACTTAGTACACCCCTTAAGGCTAGATATGGTAAGTAAACCAACCTTAATATATATTGAAATATGTTTTTCAAGCAACATTACATTTTATTTTTTATCAAAATATAATTTCGTTTCTGAAAACAAATTGCTTCAACAATATTTCTTTAAGTTGTATAGTTTAATTGTATATCTTTGATTTTTAATTTTTTTCTCATTTATATTACGATTCTTTCACAACTTGAAAGGTATAACCTATATTTGTATAATTTAATTGAAAGGGCCTTCCTATATTTGAATAATTTAATTGAAAGATATTACCTTTATTTATATAATTTAATTGTTCACTCTTTATAGGTGTGTATTTATAGAAGAAATTTGGGAAAAATAATTTTCTTTATAAAGCTATCAGCAAATTCTTTCTTCTTCGATTCCATTTCTCCCAATTTGGGCATAGAGCCGCATATCACCCAAATAAATAAAAATAATTAAATACCAGAATTGATTGCGGTTCCATTCAGTCCAATTATTATACAACCAAAATAAAATTAGAAAATCCACTGCACTTATTTTAAACTTATTTTAAACGACTTTGACCCACTGTGTGCCACAGTGGCCGCAGCGGCGGCAACACTTTTCTTGCCTTAAGCCAAATTTATAGCGATCTAAGTAGGTATAAAGCGCTCATTTTGTGGCAGTTGCTGCGGCAGCGACTTCGTTACGTTTTCAAGGAGTGCCCCCAACAGGAGTAATACAACGGGCAAACCCGACTTGGTATATGCTCTTAGTAGACATTGGAGCACACAGTCAGGGCGAGCTTCAAACGGTTTTTTGCTGGCCATTGTTTTTGGCCAGCTAAAGCGCGCTCTTTTACTTATTTTGCTTTTCAATGGCAAGAACAATAGAAATGCACTGCTCGAAAGTTTTGGTTTTGGCCTGGCTTGGCTTGATGTGCTAAAAGGGGCGAAGGAAGTGGATCCTAAAAGAAAGAAAGGCCCAAATGCTGTGCACCCGCGGCTAGCATAAAAGTTGACATGGTCACAACGGGTGCGGCTGGAGCATATGCAGCACATATCAAAGATAGAGTGAAGGGAAGATGGAAGTTTGAAGAAGGTTCAGGTGGCTGAGGCAGTAGGGAGGAGAGCTGGAACAAATGCTACGTTGTGCTCACTCGTGCGCGCATTTAAAGAACTTTTGGCCCGACTTGGACTTTCATTTTGCGGCCGCTTTGCCTTATTTGCACGACCTTTGTTGTGGCAAGCTTTTCAAGGGGGCACCTGGATAGCTCTATCCAACAATATTTACAATAAATGGAATAAAAAGAACCGCTTAAATTATAAGCTGACTAAGAGTTCTTTTTTTTTGTGGTATTTTTGTTAAAAGTTTTGATGGCGGTAATGACTTAATGCAGCTGCTAAAAAAGGGTTTCATTAAATAAGGGAGGCATTACTTGGTCCCTTTGGAAAGCAAAGTCGACATTTTTACTCAAGATTTCATATTTAAAACGACGGTAAATTAAGTTAAATCAGTTGATTTATTTATAAATATATTATTTATGCTATTTTTGACTGTTTAATATAAATATCAATGAGCGATATAACAATGTATGTGTTCGTTCCCCGGGCATCTAAACATTCTTCGCTGGTGGAAATTGCTCCCGTCATGTTACTAAAAATTTTGACTTCTTTATTTTAATGGGAAATATGTAAGTGAACGTTTAAAAGTTGACGCACAACTTAATTAACCTTCAGACACCTTTTGAAGGTTGAGACCCAACATAGCAAAGTTCGAAGCCCCAATCGTTTTGGGCATTCCCACGCGAATAGTTGCCCTCGTTTATAGGAAACTTTTAAGGTTAACTTTCTTCGTTTTATTTTATATACGCAAGCCAAATAGTGAAAAAGTACCCTTTTTAAAACTGTATCAATATAGGTAAATGTAACGTCCTGATGCCTATTACTTAATAGAAACAACACAATTTTAATCTAAAATGTAGTTTTATTCCCATTATCAATCTAACAGGGTACCATACAAATTTTTGGTTCAATTTCTGGTTCAATTTTTGTGTGGCAGCTATATGAAAAAGTAGACCAATTTTGATAACGTTTTACAGAAATGCTTAGTCTAAAACAAAATACAGCTTACATAAATTTGGTCACGATATTTATAATAATAAAATGTTTAATATATTAAATTGGGTTTCACGTTCTCGCAACATGTCCGGACCACTGAAGTCTTTGTGAATGGACATAGGCAGCTCGATTGTTTAATTATCTCCCGTAGCTCTTCGTTGGTGCGAATGCGGTAGATCCTAATAATATCTATCCTTATCCGACCAAGAATTCTTCGTAAACATTTTCTCTCTGTCCTCTATAGGAGATCTCAATTTAGTTTCCTCAGAGTCCACGTGTCACATACGTTCATATTGATCGGAGCTTTAGAGTTATGTGGAGAAGGCCCGACTTGAGGAACAATGAAAACGATAAAGACGTAGAGTTCGCAGATTTAATTCTTTCTCTGATATCGCTTAAGCTGGAGTTGATGAACAAACCTATATATTTAAACAGGTCGATAACTTCGGAGTTATACCCGTCAGTGTCCAAAATGCCGAACCCGAATTTCCAGCTAAAAGAATTTTGGTTTTACTTTCATTCTCTCGCAAATCTGTTTTTTTGCTTCTTTTTCTAACTTGATAAAGGATTCTTTCATAGATATTACTGATCTGCCGATAATATAATTGTTATCCGCATAAGCGAGAAATTACGTAACAGTTCCCCGTATCGGATCAGAGGTTCGTAGTTTAGCGTTAAGATATACCAAACTCGTTTTCGTCAGCCTTAAAACTCTTTTAAATACAATAATCAAATGTCGATTCGATGAGATAAGCCCCTAATTATACAGATAGTGCATTAAAATCCTTTATTGAAATTTTGGAATTTCAAAGTAAACCGCAGCTTGTAGTCGTTCAGAGGTTCACAAAACGCCTATTTGTATAGAAACAATATCTTGTTGAAAGATGAGGTTTTGAGATTTTGGAAGCTTAGCATTCTTGGATTAAGTGCATCAATTGTGGATGATAAACACTATTGCTAAGTTTTTAACAGTGGAGTTACGTCTTGTTAGGTTAGATTGAATAGGCTGCTCAAGAGGTGAAGAGAAGGGAAAGTGATAGAGAAGGAAGATCACAAACTGTTGGCAATTCAATTAAACCTAAAGTCTCTTCTATTGCAAAGCTATATTGAGGATTCGATAAAAGTAGCCAGGTTGGCTAAAGGCACATTAGCCGGATTGCCCTGGTCTTCAAAGAATAGTTTCCTTCTTGGTTTAGGGGCATCAATGAATGCGAATGAGAACGATACCCCATATGGAAAATAAAATTCCAGCAAAATACAGGTCAAAAGTTTAAAGTAAGGGATCTGACTGTATCACAAAGCAAATTAAGACCTATACTAGGGGGTTGACCCCCTTTCTATTCTATAGAATAACATTATACCATAAACATAATGGTAATTGGAACGAAAAACGAGCATGGACGGACTTCCATGTATGTTTCTTAATCTTCCCATATCTTATTCATTTAACAGCTTTTGAAAATTACCGTATTAGGGTGCTTCTACTCTGGCTAATGACGATAGGGTTAGAAGCTCTTTCAGAACACATTATTAAGGAGCTCTTTCAAAGGATAGTTAAGGCTTTATGCTCTACTATGAGAGAAGGACGACAGTAGCTGTACTTCAAAGGGTCGCATAAGTTCAACAACATTAGGGTGATAAATCGCTCTTCGACTCACTTGGAGCTCTGAAAAACGGTACATTTCCATAACGTTGCGGGCTCGTTGCGTACAACTCGCCCCAGTTGCTTGGACAAATCCCAATCTAATGCCTCTATTGGGACACAAAACAAAAATCACATTAATCACATATGACAAAATGCAAGCAGCTTCAATTGGATTTGTTTTATGCACTCGACAGGCTGAACAACAATCATGCAACCAACCAACCAACAACTGCATGCAACTGCAACTTGTACAGCGAACCGCTTTAAATGTGAGCAAAAATCCAAACGGGTTTCTGCCGGCCGCTGCTCTTGCAACTCCTGCTGATAGTGCCACATCGGACTTACTACTACTGCTGGGGGTTCATTATTATGCGCGCATTGTGCGTGCTTGGCAACAGGAACTGGGCATAGGAATTTTTGCCAGCTAGCAGGCAACATGAAGCGTGCTCCGATTCTCAATTGCCGTCAACGTATGTACGGAGGAGCACATATACTATACATATGCCTCCAGGGACGAAGTTGCAAAAAGGAAACTGCAACACAATTAAACAAAGCAGCAAAATCTGCACCGAGTCAGCGAGGCAGCAAACCATAGTGGGGTTACATACAATAGCCCTGGTCTGGTCAAAACCAAAAGACATCTGGAGGGGGCGGCGAGTTGATTTTGCGGTTATGTTGACCGTCTGTATTTGCTGCCATGATATAAATGCACTAGGGAAATTTATGCATCTCAAAGGATTCTAAACGCAACTTGCTTTGCATTTATGCAAAAAAAAAGGGGGAAAAAAAAAGAACTTAAAAAAGAAGAAAAAAGCCGCGCTCACTGGCTAACGATTTTGCTTATCAGATCTGTCCAGGGCAGACAACAACTGAAAAGTCCAAATGTGGTTAAAGCTTGACCAAAGCTGCGGTTGCAGCTAGCTTGCCATAAGTCTTGTCATATTTCAATGGTTGGATTTGCTTTGCAAGAACTTCAAAAATTGTAAAACGGCAGCGTTTTTAAGCGGGTTCAGCTCATCAGCAGGGCGAATCGTTGGCATTATAAGAATACTAATTTTCCAATAAGAGGTGTTATTTTGGTATTCAAAGAAAAATACCATTTTTTGAGATAAATGATTGGATGTTTATTTCATAATAAAGAGGAAGGTATGCCGTTAATAATGAAAAACAACATCAGCCAAATGGCCACCACAACCACGCTTACAGGATATATCTTATTCATGAAATTTTCCATAACCAAATCGCAAAGTGGCTGCCCTATGACCTCGATAGCCTCACGAAATCTATCTTTGAGGTCTTGAATCAATGCTGGGCTGTTGACGTAGACCTTATCTTTCACGTGTCCCCAAAGGAAGAAGTCGCAGGGTGTTAAATCACAAGATCTCGGTGGCCAATTGTGATCACCTCTTTGAGAGATAACACGATCCGCAAGCTCCTCCCGTAAAAGAGCAATGGTTTCGTTGCTTGTGTGGCACGTTGCGCCTTCTTCTTGAAAGTAAACGTTGTCCAGATCAATACCTTCCATCTCCGACCATAAAAAATCATTAATCATTTCTCGATGGCGCAATCCATTCAGCGTAACTGCTGATCCAACTTAATTTTCGAAAAGTAAGGTCCAATGAAACCACCGGACCATAAACCGCTCCAAACAGTCACTCGTTGGGGATGGAGGGGCTTCTCAATAATAACTCTTGGGTTTTCCCAACCCAAAAGGGACAATTTCGCTTGCTGACGTAGCCACCGAGGTGGAAATGGGCCTCATTAGTCAAGATAATTTTTCGATGGAATTCCGGATCATTTTCATGCATTTCAAGGACCCAATCAGCAAAGACACGACGTTGTTGATAATCGGTCGGCTTGAGTTCTTGTGTTTACTGTACTTTATAAGCCTTACGACCCAAGTCTTTATGCAAAATACGGTGTAGTGACGTTTGTGGAATGCCCAATTCCAAAGAAAGACGGGGAATGGACAAACCTGGGTTTTCTTCAACACTTTGGGCAACAGCAGCAATATTCTCGGTAGTTCTTGTGCGACGTGCACGGGTTTTATTCTTCACATCACTTAGTTGCTCAAACAGCTCGAATTTTTCCAATAATTTTTGTATTGCGTTCCGAAAAAGTGCTTCACGACTGTGACTGCAAGATTTTCACCATTTTTGTAGTGAATTTTAATAATTTCAATGCGTTGTTGAAGTGTGTATCGTTCCATTTTTAGTAATGACGTAGTTTCTACTTGTATTAGCTCACCCACTAAACCTACCCCCTACTCTACGCGTCCCTCTCAAAGTACGACCGCTAAGTATTACTTCTCGAGGGGGACAAGACCTGCAAGCCACGTATAGATTCTCATCTAGCTTAGGCAAAAATTGCTGCCACCGTAGCGAAGGCGGTTCTTAACCATCAGCTGGAGTAATAAGGCATCCTGCCTAAGGATTTGGTCTTGTTATTATTATTTCCTTGAACTTACAAAGTTATATCCATTTAAAAATTAAATAAAATAACCCTGCGTTGTCGCTCTTATTCAGAGCATAGGGCGATGACCGTTTTTTGGGTAGGGATGATTTTATCGGAAAGGTTACCAACCTCTTGCGAACCACAACAAGTTTGTGGGACGTACTGTACCAGTCTTGCTTTAATGACATATTTGTAAAGCAAGCCGCTTGGTACAAGTTCAGACGTCCGCTTTTAGCGGATCGCTCTTAGCTTCGGTATTCACCTTCGACCTTACCGGCTTGGAAGGCCCTACCAGTAGCTACGCTACCCCAGGCATTGCTCTTGCGATCACTATACGTACTCACCACGTCAAGGTGGCAATCCCCGATTGGGTGGTTTTGGTCTTGGGAGGGTCCATACACGAAAAGCCCACCGTCAATCTGCCACTGGTCTAGATACGCAATATGACCTAGGAATCATTTTCTACAATAGACGCGGGCATGTAAACTTACCTAAAAATATTTTACCCCGGTGACCCATATGCTCTGTTGTTGAAACTTGGCACTGCTTTCAAGATCTGTTCAAACCCTCAACGCAATAATGTCTAAATTTCCATACCCTTTTCTTTTTTCTTCGTGCATTTTAACCCATTTTTTTTAAATTTCCCAATACGATAAAAGTTTCCCCAATTAAGAAGAGCTGGATTATAGTACCTTAACTATCTCGAATGGATGATTTATTAAAACAACTTATATTTAAATCACACCTAAACACAATTTTTTCAATTTTAATAAAAAGTCCCATCGCTCCATCAACTATTTTTAGCAATCTCTAATCAATGCTTAAATTTAGTTGCCCCTATATGACATACTCGTTTCAACCAAGTGCTGCGCTTTGTCCAATCAATTTTTGCTTGATTTACAATTTCGAGCTGATGACATTTCACCAGAGCATCTGCAGCCGTAGCAACATTGGGTCCCAACAATAAAACCAACAACAATATACTAGTTCTATTAGTGGAGTTAGGGAAGACGGCAGTTGGAACTTCTGTTGACACATTGCTCCATTAATTTGATGGATTGTAAAGTTTTCTACTTCACTGACTTGCTCGCAAAAAATAAGGAAAACTGCAGGAAAAAAAAAGGGAGGAAAATTAAAGCATAGTCCGTCCATACACAAGGATACACTTCACGAATGTTGTTAAATTTATGCCTGTGCCCCAAGTTGACGCTTCACTGAATTTTTGTGTTAAATTGTCAGCAACAAACTGTGGCGGCTACGTTGACAGTGACGTCGTCGACGTCGACCAATGCCAATGATGGGGCCACTGGCTGTTCCCGCTGTTTCTGCTGATGATGATGGAAGAGCAACAGCAGCACTGAAGGCCGATATATGGCTTGTAACCTGCTGCCAGTTGAGCTTGGAATGGAATGGACCGAGGAGGGACCCTTAGTGCGTTGAAAGCAACTCATTTGCACTGGGCGCAAAGGAATTGAAATGGGTGGCAAGATTGGTTCTGGTTGAGAGCTTTAATGTAAATTGGGTAAAACAAGTGCAGACATGCTAAGTAATAGAGCGCGATATTTAAGAGCAAGTTGTGCACGGAGCTAAAAATATCGGGAAGGGGAACTGTTGCTGTTGCTGTCAGAGATGGACACAATTGATAAGAGAACATGGTAGCTAGCCAGCGTTTTTTTTGCATAAATGTAACGCAAATTGGTTCTGGAAAAAATGTTTTGATTTCTTCGAGATACATAAATAATTTTCTAAAACGACTTGGGTGGCATAATTGGATCTGGCATTAGGCAAGCTAGGTAAGGTTCTATGTAAAATAACTTTAAAAATGATCTATATAGTCGTGTGAAGTGTTGGCAATTTACAGCTTTTGATTTTTTGATTACAAAAGACAGAAATCTTAAAAGAATATGATTTTAAAAATCAGCATTACTGGCATGTTATTCTAATACTTCGGTAATGAAAATGTGACTTTTTGGGTTAAGTCAAACACTAATCAATGGGAAACATTAGATGTCATCTGGTTGGATAATTATGGAATGACAATATCTGAATTTCGAAACTTTTTTTTTTATTAAGGACATATTAAGGACGATTTAATCAAATTATAAGCGTAGTCATTCACATAAGTTATTAACCAAGGATTTCCAATGATCTTTGTTTCGCGCCATTGCTCAAAACTCGATGATTGATCTCCCGGTTGAGCGTCCTGAGCCAGTTTTTTAATCTGCCTCTGGATCGATTGTCTGTGGGTTCCATTCCAGAACTGAACCAACAAACCGTATTTGCGCTTGCAAATTTTAATTTCGATTGATTTTTGTTCGCAAAGTTCCCAAAGGCGCACTTTGCTAATGGTTCGGGGCCACCATATGCGTAATACGCTTTTAAGACATCGATTGACAATTATTTGGAGCTTCTTGACAATAATACTGGTAATGAACCATTTCTCTCAACCATACAACAGCACCGACTTTATGCATGCGTTGAAGACTCGTATTTTGATTTTTCGCCGGAAATTCGGTTCTCGCCAGAATCTAATTAGTTGTCTGAAGGCTGCTCTGGCTTTACGAATTCTGCAGTCTACATCGTCCAAAGCTTTTCCGGATGATGTTATTTAACTTTTCGTTTTTACGCAGTAGATTTTAAAACCAATTTTTGAGGCTTCTGTGGTGAGTCTATCTAACTGGGTTTGAAGGTCCGAATGACGGCAAGAAAATAGTACAACATCATTCGCATATTCTAGATCTCCTAGTTGAGGGTTAAATTTCCAGTTGATTCAAAAACTATTCAATTCAGCTGCTTCCAATACCAAAACAAGAACGGTGATAAAGAGCAAGGGCTCCGCTATTGCATCGAAAGGATCGCTTAGTTGTCCGCCTTGAGGACCCAGTATACGACGCTTTTATGATATTGATAATTTTATCTGAATACCTCTAGCTCGAAGTGCCACCCAAATTGCTTCCTATCAAAGCTATGAAAACTAGATATAACGTAGATTTGAATTCCTCGGAGTGCTCTACGATTATACGTACAGTGTTTATTAGATCAATACAAGATCTTTGAGGGCGAAACCCAGCTTGATTTCTACCCGAACGTTGTTAAGTGTTGAGTGGCTCGAAAATGCGGCTTTTTATGATGGTTGGCAGGAGAGAGATACCCCTCCAGTAAGAGCATATTTGTGGGTTTCCCTTCTTCGGAATTGTGATAATTACCGATTCCTTCCAAGATTTAGGTACATTTTCAGAGGTCCAAACAACTTCCAATATCAGAGTTAGCTTTTGTGCCATCATGTGAGCATTCGCTTGAAAGCATTGAACGGCGATTTTATCTGCTCTCGGAGCTTATCCTTTTTTCAGGTTGTTAATTGCACTCCCAATTTCCTATGGGGTGACAGGGCTAGTTTTTATTTGCCAGTTTACATTATATCTCCTTCAGATCAGGAGATTCTCATTGGAGCTATTGTAAGAATTTAATGTTGGTTTGAAGTATCTCTTCCAAACTTCCAACTGTTCATTCAGCAGTAACCATGTTGCCACTTTCGTCTTCTATAGGGCAAGTCGTTGCAACGTGAATCCTAGCTCCAATAGTATTTACCAAACTATGGAGATTTCCAAACTTAGTAATTCAAAATACACAAATCTAAGTTAACTTTTTAGTTTGCTATTTCTATACATATCAGAAGTATTTTGAGCTTCTAATTGTTATTTAAAATCCTATAAAGTACATTTTTAACAAAAAAAATGTATCACATTTTAGCGATTCTTGACCCAAAAATAGCCTAAAAAAACAAATATTTTTACGAATGGTAATTTTTCGTGTAAATAGTGTCATCGATAACTCGATAAGTAAACGGAATTTTGCATTAGTTATAAAACATGTAAAAATCATCAAAATTGAAGAGGTTGACTTAAAACGGTCTTGCTGCTCTTATTTTCACCGAAATTTATTTTTACAAACAAATTTAAAGAAATATGATTTTCTCGGAAATTAGAACGGACAGTTCCTATTTAGAGCACCCAATGCTCTGAAAAATATTGTTCTAATTTCGAATCGTTCCTGTATCAAAAATTGTACAAAAAGATTGTTCTAAGTACAAGTTTTGGATATTCTCTATCCCAAATTTCCACTGCCTTCACTAAAACCCTGCTCATATTACATTGTAACATTTAACCTTAATTCATAAGGAATCCTCGCGTTTCGCACTATACATCTTTAAGACTTTTTGCCTTTCTCCAACTGTCATTTTTGGATTGCATGTTTTTAAATTGGCTTTTATGACACATAATTAAATGTTAATTTATTATATTGATTACCACATTAACTGATAAAGAAAAAAAAGGTATATTCGAGGCTTTTGCCTTTCACCAGCACAGCAACTGCACTGCGCATTTTTCTTTGTATAATGAAAGTCCTACTCCTGGCGTGGTTCGGGAAGCAGCAACACTTTCGCAAATATGCAAAACAGCCCACTTACAAGTTGTGGTTGAACATTTTTATAGACTTATCACGCGACACTCTCGACGAGCTGCATTTAAGAGTGCTACATAAATCTAAACGATATGCAAGCTAACGACAGCCCCAGTGCGACCCACCGACCCACCAACCGAACGCCGCCCACTCACTCGCTTACAAAGATACAGATACACAGATACACACACATACATGGAAACTCTCTCTCACACACAGAGACAGGCGGCAAATGTTGCCGCGTCGTTGTCACGAGTGGCAACAATTAATTTTCATACGCAGACGCAGACGTTGGTTGACTCAAAGTATCTTTAGCTTCCTTAAGTTATACTATGTATCTGTATCTTATGCTGGCTACTGCATGTAGCGCTAGAGTAACAACAAATTGCACATCGATGTGAATGTGAAGACTTTTGGCATTCTAGGAAAATAAATTTAAATAAACGCAAGCTCTCTATCTTTTTTTAAATATAATGTACAAAGGTTTATGCCAAAGATATTTGCAAGTTACTTTAAAAGAATTCACGATTTGAGATACTTTTTAAATTTCAATCATGTTTTAAATAGTCAGCACAATTATGTTGATTCTTAAATTAGGATTTTTTTAGCATTCATTTAAAATATACTTTTTATTATGGGAGTAAATCAAAATTGTGCGTTGTTCACTTTGTCGGGATTAAAATGCAAAAGGGCAAATGTGCAGAGTGTCAAAACACATTCTCAATAACACTAAAAAAAATTAGCTTTTGTGTCGGCTCCAGAAATCTAATTAAAATTGTGTTACAAAAAGCAAAAATATCTACCAGTGTGTACATAAAAAATGTTTTTTTTAGTCTACTGTTTTGGGTTTTTTTACTGCTTTTAGTCTGAGAGAACCTTTGAAAAAAAATAAGGCTTGCATTTTGCTGGTTAAACAATATATTTTAATTTATATTTAATTATTATTGCATGACTTTAATTTTATGTGAAAAAATAAGAGTTAAAATTTAATTTTTTGTTATAAATTAAAAATAAATATGTATCCTTTTTTCATTATGTCCTGTCAACAAATGATATAATCTATATACATAAAAAAAATGTGTTTGTCTGTTTGTATGAGGTTGGACGCCAAACCCTTTGTCCGTTTTTAATGGGACTTTTTTTAAAATGTTCAGAAGCTTCCTGGGACGGACATAGGCTATGTAAAAATATAACAAAATTGCGACGAAAATACTAAAAAGGACAATTTGATTTTCCAATACATTTTTTTTTTAATTTAGGTTGGCATTGTGAACATTGTCAGATTAACTAATATTTTTTAGTTAATTGTTTTTGTCGAAAGGAAACACAAAAATTATAAACGATATAAATTTTATTTTATTGAGGCACACAAAATTTCATGAGAATCGGTACAGCCGTTTCGGAGGAGTATGATAACTAACATTGTGAAACTAGAATTTTATATATAAGAAGAAACTTATGTTTTACGTATTATGGATGTTCTCGTGAACGAGTCGATGAATCTGATTTTTGCGTGTGTTAGAGGTCAATGCGGAAGTTTGAAGCCTATTGCGATGAGTTTGTGTGAATTGGTTCATGGGATTGTGAATATTGGTTTTTGTGTGAACATACTCCTCCGAAACGGCTAGACCGATTCTCATGAAATTTTGTGTGCTTATTGTGCAGGTCTGAGAATCGGCCAACATTTTTTATACCCCTAAGATATAAGGGTTGCCACTCCTAACATTTTTTTTTTCATTTATCGACTATACTTTCATGGTGTGTTCACGGGCGCGAACGCCGCGAAGTTAGCCGCGAAGCCTTCCACAC